>CATIWR010343024.1:0-25204 GCA_949677035.1 Omphalea diandra
TTTACTATTTAAATTATAATTGTTCTTAGATGGTTCAATGCTTTAGTGTGGAAAAACTTATATTTTTATCACCTTACCGTAGTCATGCAATCCTTGATCTTTAAGCCCATATAGTTTTTTCCTTTCAAATTAAATTCTCAATATCATGTTCTACCCCCTAATTGGACGTGAATAATATGCTCAATTTGATCACATTTTTGCAGCACCTCTTGCCTTTTCTGCAATTGAGCTAATTGTTGATTAACATTACCGAAATGAGCATATGTCCAAGACTTAAAAGTGATATAGACTATTTAGAACATATTATATATAGACCAGTAGAGGACTCTTTTCTAATTAATTGATCTTAATGTAATTAAATTCCATTTAAATTAATTGATGGATTAGCCCTACTTATTGAAATAACTCTTAAAATATTTTTAATGTAATTAAACTCCATTTGAATTAATAGATGGATTAGCTCTGCTTATTGAAATAACTATTATCATTTTTTTTTCAAAAGTAAATAAGGAAACAAATCCTACACTTAAAAAGAAAATGAAAATTGAGTTTAGAGGTAACAAATAAGTGGATTGGGTAGGTTCATATAGAGTCATTTCAAGTCTTTTCTTTTTAAGATGGATTTAAATTGGATTATTTTAGAATCTGGATGTTCATCGTATCAATGTATTGAAAAAATTTTAGATTATTTTTGAGTTTCTCACCGATATGGGTAATTCATGATTTTAACTTTTTCTAAAAAAATGAAAAAAAAATATTTTTTTAATTTTCTTAGGAAATTTAAAATTTTAATAATTTAAATCTAAGTAATTTCATATTGAATTGGCAAAAAATAATAAAGGAAAATATAATTTTTTATGGCGCTAATGAATGTTCAAGATCAAATTTGTTGACGCAATCAAATTATATACTAAGTTTAATTGTATCCTGCAGGTGATTCACTTTTATAACCCGATTTCATATATATATATATATAGCTAAAGGAAAAACGTGATGTGACAAAACCTTTTCAATTTTTCTTTATATATATTAATATGACAAAATTTGATTAAATTTTGTTCATTCTATTAATAAGCTCTAATATATAACTCTCAATTTTATCTTTCAATTTTAAGTTTATTAATAACAAATTATTTATATCAATTAAATTTCTCTAACACATATTTTATTATCTTCTCTTAAAACCGCTATAGTTACCAAAAATTTAAAAATATATTGATTTATATTATAATTATATTTCTTTGATAACTTCAAACTATATATAATTCCCAATAATAAATTATTATGTATAAAAATAATAGGCATATATTAAAAAATTAAATATGATATTCAAAATAATAAATAATATGTCAAAATTCAGTATGCCAGATATATTATCGATATTGAACTTTTTACTTTATATCATTCAATAAGTATAATAAAATCATAATATTACTTAAACATTATATAATTACACTGTAAAAACCTTAAAAAAATAAAATTATGCCGACTAGTTAATAATATGGGCCAATATAACCTTAAAGAGAATAACTGCGTAACACAATTTGAAACCTTAGTGTTTAATGTTCTACAACCTTAAAGAATTTTGAATTATTTTTAAATTATTTTTGAGTTTCACATTGAGTTAAGTAACTCATGATTTTGACTTTTTTAAAATTAAACAAAATTCTTTTACTTTTTAAAAATTTGAAATTTTCACTAGAAGAAAATTCAAAATAGTAGCGGATTTTAGTAATTAAATTATTTTCGACGAGATATTGATGGAATAATTTTCATTGCCAAAAATATCAACAAAAATAAACTTTATCGCTAATTAGCGATGAAATTAGTAACGGACTTTGAATTCGTCGTAAGAATTTGGTGTGAACGTGACACTAAAAAATTTAGCGATGAATTTTATATTTGTCACAAACTAGCGATGAAGTAGCAAAAGATATTTCCATTACTAACTTTTTAAGTTCAAAATAAAAACTAAAAAACTTATTTGGAAAGAAACTCATTGGTTTATTGTAAACTATGCAGTGTTTCCCAAAAATGCATTTTAATATAATTAATTAACAAAAATTGTACATATATTGAAAAAAGAAATAAATAAAAAATTATTACATTTACTTATATAGTGTTGAAAATATACAAATTAATTTCAAAAGACTTTACATTTATTTATATAGTATTAGGAATATACAAATTTTATCTTATTGCTATTATTTCACCAGCAAAATCAATAACATATTCATATATAATTTCAAACTATACGTGCTACATTTAGAGTTAGAAAAAGTTTAATCATATTCTTTTTTTTTTATAGCAAATGACCATTTATTAATATGTACTTAGTGTATAAATTTTAATAATATATCTCTATTAAATTATAACCTCTTCATAGTAATAAAATTAGTATGATTCCAAACATATGATTGTGCAGAGGTTTTACTCTCTCTCTTTACAGCAACACTTAAAGCAATTACTATGTATAATTTTTTTTAAGAAATTATTATTAGAATTTTTTTCAGGTGAAAAGACATTAATATCTTTATTTAATACTCCTGGTCTTATACTATTAGTTAAGTGTATACACAATATATATTTTTTAGCAATTTTTTCTTTCTTTTTTAGCTATATTTCAAACTTCTATTCTTTTAATTGTTTATTGCAGAAAACAATAAAGGAAAATAAAGTTTTATACGGCACTGGTGAATATTCATTATCTAATTGGTTAATGCAGTTATTTCATCTAGAGGCAATTCACTTTTATAATCCTGTTTCATATGAATAATTATAGGCAAATATAACTTGATTTCCTACAATTCATATTTTTGTAGCATTTTGTTGTAACAATAACCCAATTGCATTTGCGTAACCACATTATCTGAAATAATATCTACATGAAAACATGCAAGGATCTCATTTTTTTTTTCTTTTTGTTATTTTTGCTTTTAAATTTTTTTGAACAAAGAAGTTTATCAACGGAATACTAATAAAAGCAAAACAATAAACTCAAAATCTAGTCCTAAATGTTTGAAAATCAAGCTGTATCTCAAATTTTTTTTTTTTTGGATGAAGCCATTTTTAATTTTTTGGGACAGATTTTGATCGTTTACTCATTTTATTTTATTTTTGTTATCTATGTATTATTTTGATTTTAAACTTTTGTGAGCAGAGAAGTTTATTGAAGGAATACTAATAAAGGCAAAACACCGAAGCAAAATCTAGTCCTAAAAGTTTGAAAATCAAGCTGTTTCTCAAGTTTCTTTTTTTTTTTTTTGGTCAACAATGCATCTAAACTATAACCAAGTGTTAGATGATAGACTGGACAAATTTGAATCGAATTAATAATATTAAGTTGATTTATTTTTAATTTTTTAGATAAGTTCATATCAAATTATTTTATATTGTGAATAAATTAAGTTGAGCCATCTTATTGAAATAAAAAAAAATTTTGAGTCACTTTTTAAACAGTTTAAATTATTCATAATTTTTTATTTTTAAATAAAAATTATTATTTTAACTTTTAAATAAATTTTAATAATTTTAGTGATTTAAACAAGATTAAATTCAAATAAGATTAGAGTAGATCAAATTTAAATATTTTAAATTTAAATCATTTCAAAATTTTTAAATCAAATTTAAATTAATTTTTTCAAATAAAATATTTGCAAATGATCATTAATCATTTACGTCACGTTTAGAATTATGGCAGTCGCTCAAGAAATTTTTTCTTTTAAATAAAAAAAGGAAATTTTCCAATATTTACAGGCTTAGTTAGCGATAGTATACGTCTTAACTTGAGTTAGAGTTGGGTCTTAAATTTCTCTCCGGTTATAACTCAAAAAGAAAAAGGAAACTTAGGGACAACCCTATAGCTGTCCAACCAAACCATGCTATATATAAACGAAAATGTCGCTTTGTCTTGCAAAATAATTAAAGAAGAAGGAGACACTTTCTCGTATATCATGTTCTTATGGGCTCCTATTCATTTTCCGCCTTACAAAAAAAAAAAAAAAACTCTCTGTTTGGTCCAAATTCACGCCTTCCACCTGAGTCTAATTACTACTAGTTTTGAGTCCCTAAAAGCAACGTATGCTATGAAACTACAATCATGCCCTTGGTATTTGACACCTGGCTCCACGGAACCAGGAATCGCGATTCTTCTCAGCTTTCGTATCTCTACGTTTGTTTCTCAGTTCTCGCCACCAAAATAAAGTCGGTGCCGTATCCAACGGTATTGAATTGCGCTGTAGTGGCCCCTGCAATTATGGCTTAGAGTTGAGAAGCGACATCCTTCTTCTGAGTTCTAGAATGAATAATTAGCAAGGGACATTATTGTCTTTCCATGAAGTGCTTATCCAAAACAGTGGGCACTCAGAATATGCCACTGTGTACCTTTTTTGCGTGGTGGCGTCTTGAGAAAATGGCGTGGACAGTAGATTCATTGAGAAGCTGATTTCACGGATTCGTAGGGATTTAATTTGAAAAATGTCATTAAATGAATTAGTATAAGCTCAGGTGAAAATATTTTTTATTTTTTTAATATTTTTATTTAATATATCTAAAAAATTAATTAATAAAAATATTTTTTAATAAAAAAGAAAATAGGTCATATTTTATAAAAATAATTTTTCATTTTGAAAATAAAAAATTAAATTTAAATTTTAATAAATTCATTTAAATAAAAATTAATCATATAAATACATACATTTAAAATATATAAATTTTTATTTTTAATGTATTTTTTATATTAAATAATAATAATAATATAAATATAAAATATTTATAGTTATAAACTTATAAATTAAAATAATTAATATTTTTTGATAATGTACTTCAAACATTAGGCTTAGAAAATATTTTTTTAAACTATTTTTTTAAATAAGTTATTTTTCATAAAATAAATAAATTTTAATATACTTATTTTATATATTTTTTAGTACTATATAATTTATTTTTCATAAAATAAATGAAGCTTAATATAATTATTTAATTTTTGAAGCGTTTGGTGGTTGAGTCATTAATTTTTTTTAAGTATATCATTGATTTTATTTAGATACTGACAACAACGCATAATAACTTGATGTTGCTATTTGCAAAAGTAAAACGTGAAGCTATTAAGGGGAGTTTGTTTTTCTTTTTTGAGGTTCATTTAGTTTTTAGTTTATAAAAAGTGAAGATTATGTATTTGGTTAATACAAATATTTATTTTAAAATTAAAGTTGATAGCTCGATTGACTATCTAATAGTTTCTTTTCAAAAAATATCTTTATCTTACTTTTCTTCAATAATTCTACTTTTATAAATAAAAAGATAAATATATCTTAACTTTTTACATTAATTCTAATATGTTAATTTTAATAGTATTTTTATTTAAATTATTTATTTAGTCTTTATCTAATTTTTATTACCATTACCTATATCTAATACATTATTTTAGCTCCTTACTGAAATTATTATTATATTATGATTAATGTTTTATATAAGTATAATTAAAGGTTTAATTTATATATTTTTTAAAAAATACTTAATTAATGATTATATATTATTTATTTTTAAAACCTAAAATAGAAATATATTTATTTAATTTTTAAAAATTTATACCTATATTAATAATTATATTTAAAATTAACAATCAGTAGCTATAATTTTATCAAATATTTAATGTTAATCAATAACTAATTATCAACAACTAACGGTAAGGAACTAACAATAATAATCAACAATCAATAACGATAAATAATAATATTGTGAAATTAGTCCAAAAGGTTTTAGAGAAAATCAAATTAAAAAATTTAATATTTTAATATAAAAATAAATTTTTATAAATTTATATAATTTTATCAAATCTGATAAAAATAAATCTAGACTCAAAAAAAAAAATTTTAAAAACCTTTCCTAAAGAAATAATGCATGAGAACGAATGTATGTTTCACCCGTACAATAATTCTAGTATAAGCACGAGCAGACATAGTTAGAGGATGAAATATATATAGTAAAGAGTGTAAATTTCGAATTCGATTTCCTTTTTTTTTTTTATCAATATAGTAAAGTTATTAAAATAGAAAAAGTTAACTCTACTGTGCAACTCATAATACTAAAAAAATAATTCTAGCATAAAGGATAACCAAGACCCAAAAGGGATCAGGGTTGGGTTGGAAATCCACGTCAGCATGATTTACCTGTGCGTGCGCACCGCGCCCGTTAAACATTCCGCGAGCACAATACCTATACAAGAGAGAAAATAAATAAATAAATAAAGTGCATATTGAGAGAAAGAAGCATATAAAAATACAGCACATAAACCGCAAACCAAAACCTTAAAATCGATAATCATAATTTCTCCTTAAATCTGCGTGTCTCCGTCTCATATAAACCTGTCGCAAGCTTCTCGTGGCGTATAATACATCCCTCAACCAAAATCATTTTTCTCTCTCTCTTTTTTTTTTTTTCCCGTTTCGTTTCGTTTCGTTTATTTCTTTTCATCTCCAAATGGTGGTGATGATGATGGAGGAAAATGACAATTGCCGTAGCAGAGTGCACGACTCCACGACGTCGTCTTCGTCGTCTCTGTCGCCGTCTCGGACGCCGGGGCGGCAACAGAGACAGAAGCTAGAGGTGTACAATGAGGTTCTTCGTCGACTCAAAGAGTCCAACATCGAAGAAGCTAATCGGCCTGGCTTCGACGATGAACTATGGGCTCACTTTCACCGACTTCCTACTCGGTACTTTCATCTTTCGTATATGTATATATTTTGTTTGTGTTTGCATGTGATTATTATGCGTTTGCTGCTTGACGGATTTGGTGCTGGTTAGCTTTTGGGATTCGGATATGGAAATTACTTTTTTTTTTTCTTTTAATTTTATTTTTTTAAAAAAACTTTCTAAACAGTGTGTTAATTTAGAGCTATGAAATTTGAACAGACTAAAAAAACAAAGGTGCAGATTGATATTTTCCACGTTGCTTTGCTTGGCTTGATTACAAATTAGAGATGGCATTCAAGCGCTTGTACTTTTCCCTCCCTCTAATGGTCATCAGTTTGGTGTTTAATGGTCATCCGATTGGTGTTTGAGTGATGGATCTTATGTATTTCAGATATGCATTGGATGTGAATGTGGAGAGGGCAGACGATGTACTTATGCACAAGAGATTACTGCAATTGGCTCATGATCCTGATAATAGACCTGCCATTGAAATCCGCCTCGTGCAGGTAATTTGATTCAACAATTTTGGCTTCCTGATACTTGGTGCTAGGATAAATTGTTAAATCGTTTATTGGGACACCTATATGCACTTGGTATATGGAGAGTAACACAACTGATACTGCTATTTACATTTGAATTTTTCTCCTTTTTATTTTCTTTTGACTGGTAACCAAGGATATTCTTGCTAATGATGTGATGTTTTAAAATTTGTAATTGATGAGGCCCAGCTGTTAATGCCTGTTGTTTTACACTATTCTCGAAACATTCATAATATAATTTTGAAGTTGGTCTCTTGTCCTTATTCGATCACCTCTCATTCCATAGTGGTTACACACAAGTAAAATCTGATTTAGAATTTCAAGACTTACAATTGCGAGCCATCAGACATGTGGAAGATTTATTACATGTGCTGAGCTGCAAACTTTGAGAGTACTTGATTCACTGATCATAAGGAAAACTTGTGTTTTAGTATTGACTCCTTATAATCACATATTCTGCACTGGAGTTGACTTGGCTTGACTCATGTCGGGCTGACTATAGTAGAGTTTGATTTCAATACTCAACATATATCAGTTGATTCTGCCGCTCTAAATCTAACATTGTGTTCTTTGAAAGTCCATGTTTATATTATATTATTTTCAGGTGGTAATAGTTTGAAAGAAATTTTTTACTAGAATGTGTATCTAATGTAAAGGGATATTACATAGTGAAGTATTGCTTCTGAATTTGGTTTTACATTGCATGCCCACCGTGAAATCATGTTTGATAATGAAGCATCAATAGCATAGCTAGTATTTTAATTTTGCAAGAAGCCTAGAACTATTATTATGCTTGTTGATTTGTCTTGAAACGCATTGGAAATGCTGGTTAAGTTCCATAAGCCAAATTAATTATGGTCATGTACTTCCATGTGGGACTGGTGGGGGTAATTTCTGTTAGCCTAGAAAACAAGAAGCATGAATAAGGTTTAATTTGGTATTGAGTGATCTTTAATGCAGTTGTCACTGGTGACAGTCTGTCACATTGTCAGCTGGTCATTCATCATGGATGAATTACATAGCTCATTGAATTTTCAAATAATTTTGCGTGTTCTTTTGGGTATCTTTTGTTCTTCTTGAACGCTCTTTAGTTGGAAGATACTATAGATTGCTGTGAATTTTTCATGGTGGAAATGTGCATACGTACTTTGTATACCTAAGAAATTTTCATTTCCTTATTAGGACATCGCATCTTTCAAATTGGGATATGGGTATGGATAGATTCCTATGCCTAAGAGAGCTTAAACTTAGATGCTACGTTCATTGCTTTGGTTATGAGTGATATAGGGTAAAATGAGTGTTCAATGTTCTTTATTGTCTATTTATGAAGGTAATATTTATGCTAATAGAAAGCTAAAAAGTTTATTAATGGATTGAACTTGTAGTGGCCAAAATTTACCGATCCAAGAAAATTAGAGAGAGTTATTAGATCATTGATGAAATATGCAATTTATCAGATATATTTAGGATCAAATATATTTATGGCATAAATACTCTAACAACATCTATATGCAAGAATGGATGTTAGTGCTAAACACACATAAGCACTCTTGAATGTGTGTGAGAGAGAGAGAGAGAGAGAGAGATAGAGAGAGAGGAAGGGCACACATTTCAAATAGCTTAAAAGTTTCATATATACCATTTGAACTGAAAGTAAAGTATAACTAGAGCATTCACAAAATTATCAATTGACACAGAAAAGATTGCATAGTAACAATATTGGTAATAGCAACAGTAAATAAAACTAAAAATAAGAAGAAGCAAAATACTCCCGATCTTACCAATAATCTTTCTGGCAAAGGGTTTTATGGACCTGTCCTGCTGCATCTTCTTATATTATTGAAATTCTGTCGCCAAATAATTGCCACTGTGAAGGAAGAAACATTTACATACTTGAAGAATGGCATTGATGTGCTATCAACTTCCTATTTTATATAAGTACTAGCTGCTGTCTCAGTTTGTTGTGGATCATTGGTTATGAAGTTGAAATTGATGTGTCTTGCAATGAAAATTTATGTTTTTCATCAATGTGCTCTAATTGTTGCATGTTTCCAAGTGGTAAAATTTCTGTTGAAATTTTCCTTATTAACTTATTTGCACATCTTTTTGAATTCATCATTGGGCGTTTTAATTTTGATTATTTCAAACTTTGCAATATGGTCTCATGATTTGTCAATCAATTGTTCTCCTGGTTCAGGTTCATCCTGTTTCTGATGGGAATTCAGCTGATTCTAATCTCTCAGACTCTCCTCATAGAGGACCTGCTCAGAGTAATAGAAAGAGGTGTGAATATTCCCCAATGGATGATTATGTTTCCTAGCGTATAATATATGAAAAATATGAGCATGAATCTTATTCTATTTATTTTGTCTCCTCATTTTAATATTTCCCTTAAATGATCATAATGATTATTATTATTATTATTGTTATTATTACTATGAGTAATGTTGACATCTCTTGTTGGTTTCAATGTTTAGCATACACCCGCCACCTGCCTTTGGCTCGTCAGCTAATCTTGAAGCACTTGCACTTGAATCAACTAAATCTGAAAATAAAGATGGTGATAATTCTGTACATGCGAATTCAAAGTTCTCTCGGTAATTCTTGTATCTGAACATGATTTAGCAAAGTTTTATCATTATTGTCTAGTTAAGCAGGCTGTACGCTGGTTCCTAGCCTTAATCACATGGTACCATTTTAGGCACTCTTGCCTAGTGAATGGTTTCTTCTCTTTTAGAGGAAAAATAGAGTACTGTAGTCTGTTGAAACCAATAAATGTTTCATGCTGTTTTTCCTATTTCTTAACAAAAAGGTCAAATTGTACAGGTAGTTGAGGGACGTATGTAGTTATATTTTCCATCTGGATTAACTTTTCAACTGTACATAGCGAGAGAGAGAGAGAAAGAGAGGGAGGGTGAGATTTTTTTTTTTTTTTATTGGTTTATGCTAGTTCTTAAGTCCTCAATAAATTACTGTTACCCCTTGACCTTGATTATACTATTTTGCCTTTCCTAATATCTGTCATTTGAGTTTCTGATGATATTTATCATCATTTAACTTTGGCTTTAATTTCTACTCAATCGTGTATGTGATGAAACATATTTGAAATGGAAGTGCAATCTGATTGAATATGTCGTCTTTCAGGTTTCTAGGACAATTTACTTGCATTTATGGACAAATCTTTATTGCTTGTTTCTTTGATTGCCCGATCTGAATAAAAACTCATTGAAGGTGGTTGAATGATGGTTTTTTAAATCTATATCATTTTATATGAGATGCGGTATATTTGGGACGGAAGTGCAATCTGATTGAATATGTCATATTCAGTTTTTAGAATATATCTACATGTACAAATATTATGCTTATTGATTGTTACTTGGAATTGAATATGGATGATTTTTTGGATTTTCATCTTTGGATCAACTAATTATGTCATGTACATTTAGTGTCTCTATCAATGTTTAGTTAGTGTTTCATACTATCTCTGTTATGTTTTTTACCTTCAACAGATTTGATGCTGAAGTTTATTGTCTCTTTGTAATGCATTGCTGTAGGCCCTTGCATGAAATTACTTTTTCATCAGATGACAAGCCAAAACTTCTTAGTCAGGTACTATTGGTGTGTTTGTTTATGTATTCTACATTATTCTTTGTCATTATTTTTCCTTTGTTTCATTCACTTGGAAAAGCCATTTGTTTCTTCTTTAAAATTGAGTGCTGTTTCTGTATGTAATTTTAATGATTACAAACACAAATTAGGTTTTCTTTTAGGTCTTGATTCTGTCAGCAGGCAGTTTAGTTGGCAGGTCATGTTGCATGTAGAATAGATACTAATAATTTGAGCATCAAGAGAGTGCCTGATATTTGTCATTGTAGTTTGTAAATTAGCCATTAAAAATAACTACATCTAGGACATATTTGGCTATATTGTGGCAGCTACTGTTGATAAAAACTTCCATTGATTCAAAGCAATTGAAAGTTAATTTATAAGGCTTTTTGGCATGTCTTGGCCACTGAGAACTCTAAAAAATCTCGACTATAATTGGAAACTGCTTTAAATGGAAAAACATCTAAAAGAGTGCTTTTCTGGACAGCTGTTTCAGAAGCAATGCGAAATAGACATTTTGTCCATGTTTAATGGAGCTGCTGCTGCTTGTGTTTGAGTTGGTTCTTTTAAATGAGATTGCATATTATAATTTTTCCCTCTATATATGTGTGTCTTTTTGTATGCATAGGGTAAATTTCTTTTTCCTGTTATTTTTTCTTTTTCCAATTCATGCAGTCATGGATCTTGTGCAAATCTGCAGCTGACTTCATTACTTGCTGAGATTGGTTTGAACATACAAGAAGCACATGCTTTCTCTACCATTGATGGCTATTCCTTGGATGTCTTCGTTGTTGATGGTTGGCCATTTGAGGTGCTCACTTCTTTACCCATCTATGTTGTATTGCTTTGAATGATCAAGTCTGATAAATCTGATGCTTTAAACACACAAACACCTGCTTGAGAGACATTGTTGGAAATTTTCAGGAAACAGAGCAGCTTAGAATTGCATTGGAAAAGGAAGTTTTTAGGATTGAGGTAATTACTTGGTTCCCATTTATTATAGGAACATCTTCATCTTTGATTGCTTGTGGATTCCATCGAAATTCATTTGTAAAGATTCTGTATTTTTGGATTCTAGGTTTATATTCCTTCAGATGCTTATTATAGAAATTTGCTTGCTGAATAGTAATTTAGGACCTTTAATTGGTCACCATTTAACTTTTATCTATATGTTTTGGAATCCAATGGATTTCATTTTTGTATCTCCCGTGTGATTTCTTCAAGTTCAGATGGTATGCCTTGCAGCTGAGATGCATCCTGTGAATATCACAGCACACGTAATTGCTTGAACTTTTAGAAAAAAAATTTCAGTTGAATTTTCTTCATATATTTACATATAGCATTAATTTCCCACATGAGGACCTGATAAATCAATATTCAGTTCGTGCAGTGATCTTCATAATGTTAATCCAGCAAAAGTAATTGAGCTTCTTATTTTATGGCTTATTCCCAATGTATTTATTACCAAGTAATTTTCAGTTTACTCCCCGCATATTTTGAAGCAGAAGCAAACGTGGCCAAACCATACTTCATTATCATCGACTAGTGAGCATGAGCAAACACACATCAAATGTAATCCCAATCAGGTGGCAATCCCTAATGATGGGACTGATGTGTGGGAAATTGATTCTAAAAGCTTGAAGTTTGAGAACAAAGTTGCATCTGGATCATATGGTGATTTGTAAGTTTTCTCTCTCAGAAGCAGGTGCTGATTATGTTGGAATTTCTGTCTAACTGCCGCTGCCAAATGGTTTAGGTACAAGGGTACATACTGCAGTCAGGAAGTGGCCATTAAAATCCTCAAGCCTGAGCGTATAAATACCAATTTGCAAAAGGAGTTTGCCCAGGAAGTCTTCATAATGAGGTTTGTCATAATATGTTTAGCTGCAACTATTATCTGCATAGCTGAGCTGCTGAATTTGCCCTTGGAATTAATGCTTATTGAGGAAGTGAAAGTTGAATGTCATACCCCATATTTAGGTATATCTGTTCCTTTTCTGTTTTTACATAAGCTTTTCTGAATTTGCAGGAAGGTTCGACATAAGAATGTTGTACAGTTTATAGGTGCATGTACCAAGCCTCCGAGCTTGTGCATTGTAACCGGTAAATACATTTGACTTTAAATGTTAATTACAACAAAAGTGCACCCTGGTATTTGTGTCAACTGATTTTATCAGATTTTCACCTCCAACTATAAGTTTTATTATCTTTTTCTTATTATTCTTTTTCCTTTTCTTGATAAATAGAATTTATGTCTGGTGGAAGTGTGTATGACTACCTACACAAACAGAAGGGTGTTTTTAAGCTCCCATCCCTGCTCAAAGTAGCTATAGATGTTTCTAAAGGAATGAACTACTTGCACCAAAATAATATAATCCACAGGGATTTGAAGGCTGCAAATCTTCTCATGGATGAAAATGAAGTAAGATTCTTCCTTGAATGAATTTTTTGATTTTTGCCAATCTCATGCTTGTTTAGCCACAACAAAGAATTTATCTTCTCATTACTATGGGACTACAATAAAATTTGGTATCTCATAATTACATCTAGGTGACTTGCACAAGTTCAGTCAGGTCCAAAACATTGTCATGAATTCACCAGTGACACTGTTCTCTCATTCTTGGCAATGCCAAATGGGTTGTTGTTTGTAGGTGTTATTTTGATATGAGATATGTGCATAAGAATTCAAACTCCTTAATTCCGAGGGAATTTGCTTCTTAGATTCGATTTTTGGAATAGCTGATATGAGCAATTGTTCCTTGTCAAATAGTGCTTCTAATAATATTGAAAGAAAGCCAATTCTGCTCAGCGTGACTGAGTGCGTCATAGTGAAATTCCTATGATTAATAAACAAAGATCTCACCAGCGATCAATTAAACCTGAAGGTGAAACCTTAAAATATAAATTGGTTTATCATAAGAGACTATTTGCAACATATGATTCATTACAATAGCTTTGCAAGTTGACAGTATTAGACATTAGAGCCATAGAGAACTAGCATAGGTAAATTATTTATAGTTAACCCATGTATTCATGAATTAAACCTTGATATTACTGTCATTCACTTAGTGAGTAGTCATTGTCATTAATATAATGACAATGACTAAATCTACAGGGTTTTATTATATTCAAGGATAATAGAATGGTGTGTTTCTTTTGCTTATAAAAAGAGTTACTCCTGTGATAGTAGATGGGCTATCTAAAAGCAGAAAAGCTAGCTTCACTCTCTTTCTTTGCCATCTTTTCTTAATAAAGCTAGCCTTATAAGTTGTATTATATGAAGGCTTATTTTCATTTGCTTAATCATCAAGGCATGAGAATATGATGAAAGCTTTGTATCATACACCATGTATATCTGAGAGAATGTTTTCATATATGTTGTTTACATTTCAGGTGGTTAAGGTTGCTGATTTTGGAGTTGCTAGAGTAAAAGCACAATCTGGAGTCATGACAGCTGAAACTGGGACCTATAGATGGATGGCTCCTGAGGTGCACTTTTTTTCTCATTAATTATCCCTTACTTTCAAGGTGTTTTTGCACTTACTAGTTCCTAGTAAAATCCTTTCCCTCCTTTTTTCTCCCTTTTATGGTTTTCTTTTATGATACTTGGAAAAGGGCTAGATGTTGAACCCATGAGCTGCAGATTTAAAGGTAGCAATTTTTCAACAAACTTTGAAACCTAATTCAAACCCATGTTTTGGAAATCAAATTGGTTATCAAATTCATTTTTTTAATAAAACCCTATAAGGTGAGAAAAGTAAATGGGTAGGACGTTGCATGTATTCTTTTAAAGGTGAATGTTGCATGTATTCAATAGACTAAATGGATAGGAGAGAAAAGAAACGAAATCAAAAAAGGGTATAAGTTGTGGTACATAAGGAAAAGATGAAACAAAAATGCAGTGGGAATGGATAGTTCGTTAAGGGATGCTGTAGTATTAGTGAAGAGAGTAGGAGATAAAATCATTATAGCTAAACTAATTTCAGAAGGTAAGGTGATTAATGTGGTTAGTGCATATGCACCATAAGGTGATCTTGATGGTGAGAACAAACAAAGATTTGGGAAGACATGAATGATATCACGCAAAATATACCAAATGAAGGGAATATATTCATTAGTGAAGACTTGAATGACCATGTAGATTGAAATACCAGTGGTTATGAGAAAGTACATAGAGGTTTTGGCTTTGGGAGTAGAAATGAGAAGGGGAAAAGCATCTTAATTTTGCAATGGCTTATGATCTGAATTTGGCTAATACTTGCTTTGTTAAAGGGAATCTCATTTAGTAACCTTTAAAAGCGGGCGTAATAAAAGCCAAATTTACTTTTTTCTCACAAGTAAGTTAAATCAAGCCTTGTGTAAGGATTGCAAAGTTATCCTAGACGAAACTTTAAAAGTTCAACATAAGTTATTGGTCTTTGGATGCCAAGATCGAGTGGCGGTCTAGAAAAGACCATTCCAAAACTTGTTTACTAGGATTAAATGGTGGGAGCTAAAAGGGAGAAGTGTGAGCATTTTAGGAATGAATTGCGAAATATGGGATCTAAATGTGGAGATAAATGATATATGGGTAGACATGAGAAAAAAGATTCGAGAGGTAGGTCGAAAGGTACTTGGAGAGCTTAGAGGACAAAGCCTACCTTCAAAGTAGAAGTGATGATGGAGCGAGATAGTTCAAAAAGCAATAAAAAGTAAAAAAAGAATGGTATAAAAAACTGACTAGATGCAAAATTAAGGATGCATATGAGTAGCATAAAATAACAAAAAAGGAAGCGAAGAATATGAGCAATTAGGAATAAAAGAAGGGGACAAGGATGTCTGCAGATTGGCTAGGATGAGGGAAAGGAGACCTAGAGATTTAAAGTAAATTAGGTGTATTAAGGATAAAGATGATAGTATTTTGGTGAAAGAGGAGGATATTAAGAAAAGGTGGAGGAATTATTTTAAGGGTTTTTTCAATAAAAGTTATAATCGAAACCTAGTAAGTGTGGACCATGTAGCAATAGAGAAGAGTGTGAACTATTAAGAGAATTAGGTTCTCATAAGTTAAAGAAGTTTTGAGGAGAATGAAATAAGACAAAGCATGTGGTTTGAATAAGATCTCTATTGAGGTATGGAAACGCCTAGAGGATGTAGGGGTAGTTTGATTAATTCGTTTGTTTAATAAGATTTTGATCTTGAAGGGGTGCTGAAAGACTATCTTAGTCCCAATATTTAAAACAAAGGAGACATCCAAATTTGCTTCAACTATAAAAGAATTAAGCTATCGCATTTGATGTTACATGTGTATCTCGGCGAATCAATTTGGCAATATGTCAAGTCAATTCATTATGGAAGCAATTTTTGTTAGCAAAATCTTAATGAAGAATTAAGAGATGAAAAGTTTTGCATATGGTGTTCATCAATTTAGATGATAAAGTGCCACAAAATGTATTATGGTCGGCTTTAGAGGGCAAAAATATATCAGTTAAATACATTTAAATAATAAATGACATATATGATGGGACTTCATTGTCACAATTAGAGTATACTAAGGGTTGACATTAAGTCTTTTTTTTTTCACTTTAGTAATGGATAAGTTGAAAAAAAGAATATATAGGAGGACATTCTTTGGTATATGATGTTTGCTGATGACATAGTGCTAATAGATGAGACTCAGACAAAGGTCAATAGAAAGTTAGAATTTTGGAGAAGTACACTAGAGGAAAAGGTTTTAAAATAAGTAGAATTAATACTGAGTTCATACATTGTAAGTTTAGCAAAGGTAGTAATAGAAATAATATGAGAATGCGACTAGAGAGAGTGGTTATACTTTAAAGCACACACTTCAAATACTTAGGTTCAATCCTGCAAGAAGATAGGGGATGGGAGAAGGATGTTACCTATCGAATTAAAGTAATATGAATGAAATAGATAAATGTATTAGCGTGTTGTGTAATCTTAAGATTTCACATAAGTTAAAAGAAAAATTTTATTACACTGCAATAAGATTCACTATGATGTACTAGAGTGAATGTTGGGTGACAAAGGTGTAATAAGTCTTAAATATTAGTGTGGCAGGATAAGAACGCTAAGATAGATGTGTGGTCATACTAGAATGGATGAAGTTTGTAATGTGTATTAGGGATAAAGTTGGAGTTGCTCTAGTTGTGGACAAGTTGATGGAATAGAGATTGAGGTGGGTTGCATATGTGAGTCGTAGGCATTTAAATGTACCAATTAAAAAAGTAGAGCACATTAGAGTAGACAGGTAAAAAGGCGAGGGATAAATCTAAGCTCATATAGAAAGAGTAATTGAAAATGACCTAGAGGCCTTGTATCTTTTCGAAAATGTGACCAAAGATCGATTCGAGTAAAAAAAAAATGAATCTATACAGTTGATTCCAATTAAATTGAGATTAAATCTTAGTTAAGTTGAGTTTAAGTTACACACCTAAAAAACCCATGGAATATAGGGTTGATAACTTTTGATAGGATTTGATTAAATGACATGATACAACACATAATTAAAAGGATTTGAGTTTGGAATAAAGATGTTCAGGTCATACGGATCCCATTTATGACACAACAAGAAAGTAGATTTAAACGAGTTGGCTCATTTAATCTATAATAAACACAATTAAACACGGTAACATAATCGGGTTAATAAATTAATATGTAATACACGACATGTTAAACATAATTTAAACAAATGTGTTTATGTATAAGAAAATGTCTGTTAATCCAACCTTACATTTATTTAGGATTTCAATCTCCACTCTTTATATTCTTAAATATAAATATTTTTAGCTAAAAATTAAATATTTTTAATTTTTTATTTGTTTATTAAGTTAAAGGTGTAATGACAAATTAATTTCTTAGCTAAAATCTAACTATTCTTTAAATTTTTTTTATATGTTTATTAGGTTCAAAGTGTATTTTCTTGTAATGACACATTAATATCACGATTAATTAAACAGATTTTATGGATTGTATCGTATAATCTGCTTCATAAATATGTTCATGTTAGGGTTAAAGATTATAATACAATAAATTAAACGAGTCATTTTCCTTCTTCATAAATATATTCGTATTAGGGTTGAAAATTTTGACATGATTAATTAAACGAGACGTGTTTGAGTTGAATATTTTTATATTGTACATATGTCTTGACACTACTTGATTGGATACGACACAATATAAATTATCAGTCCTAATAGAATATTTTAAAATACTTTAAATTTAGTTGACTGGGTCTTGACTGAGTCAAACCAGTTGAACCAATCGAATAAGTGAACCAATTAGCAAGTCGGCTCGCTTATTGGTTTGATTTTAAAACAAGTAATTCAAACCAAATAGAAAAATAGGTCAAACTAGTTCAAACAAAACAACAGTGAAGTTGGCAATCATACAAGTTCCTGTCTCTTTTATGATCTTTAGATATTCTCTTAATTTTAACTTCAATTTTTCTTTGTCACATTATTCACAAATATCATAAACATTGTTTTGAAATTTAGAATCAAAACTATATTGTAAATTGCAATTTTATAAATGTAATGTTGAATTTAAAATCCTATAATAAGTTTATTAGTTAGATTTAGATATGAAATTTAAATGTTGTGTTTCATTTCATTGTCCTCTGAAAAATATAAATGTCATATCCAATGTAGTCATGCTTTAATTTTTGTGCTATTCAAGGTTATAAAACTCAGCCTAGCTTTGACTGATTCAACTAGAAAATTCGAGAACCAATCCATTGGCCGATTTGGTTTACCCCAAAACCATTTTTTATAAAATCTGTTGACCCAATTGAACTTGGTTTTTCCTTTGATTTTATTTATTTATTTCTTTTGCTTTTACTTTATTTTTTAATATTAAAATAATATATATTAATTTATAATCCATAAAAATATATCATTATTATTTTTATTTTATTTTAGATGAATTTATTGTGATCTTACTTTTTACTTCAATTATTTCCCATAATACACAAAAATTTGTTTAGTGATTTATTAAAATAAGATTTGTTTTATTGATATTTGATAGATGTTGTTTCAATAATTTCTTTATAGAATTAGAGATACTTGAGTGAATAATGTCGTACTTATTTTTCCTAGTTAATGAATGAAGTCCATTAAGTATTCTAACAAGTTAGACCTGAGCCAAGCTCTAGTAGCTTAGATCTTTTTCACAATCCTAGACTGACCCAATGTGATTTAATTACCTTCGATATATAGCTATATTGGGCTATCTAATCCTTAGTTTGGATCCTTTCTTTTTTTGGGTAACACTGAGTAGCAGTCTTTCTAATTTTATGTTTCTAATGTGATGCTATATAATTTGATGACAAAAAATATAAGAGATTCTCTCCAAATATAACTTTTTTCAATATAAGTTTTATAGTTAAAAAATCTGATTTTGAAAAAAATTTATCTTCGAAACTTTTATCAATATCTATTTTTTACTTGTAAAATTTATATTAAATAAAATTATAATCAGATAAGAGAATTTTTTTTTATTTTTTATCTCAAAATCAGATTTTCTAGTAGCAATGCCAAACATGTTGTCTTAGTTGAGTTCTACTATTTATTGTGGTGATTCTTTTATGAAAGTTTGAAATAAACTCCATACTAGTTGTACCATGTGAGTGATTACATTATAAGATGGTGTCTTTATCGGACATGATTATTGTGCATACTTAGCAGTGATAATTTGACTGGACATACTTTGCATTTTTGCCTGGTCAGTCGCTTTTTTTTTTTTTTTGGGATGCTGTTAATAGCTTTGCAATAAGTACCTTCAAATATGTTAGAGATCTTTCATCTGTATCCTGAGAGGAGGAAGGGAAAGAGGTGAGAGCTTCTGAGGGAGTGATATGGTCATTTATTCCTGTTTATTGCAAATGAATCATAGCTTTTGCCACTTTAAAGCTATGATCGTTAGCACACCCATTCAGTTTTCTTTTCTAATTTAGAATGGTGATGGCATTACTCTGATTCCTTGGTGTGAAAGCATCTTCTAATTTGTTGCTCATCTTACCATTTTCTTACAACAGTTCTTTTGCATTGAAGGTCATAGAACACAAACCGTATGACCACAAGGCTGATGTTTTTAGTTTCGGGATTGTATTATGGGAGTTGTTGACTGGAAAGGTATTGAATGCTCAAGGAAACATTTTCTTATTTCATTTGAAATATTTTCTCTCTCCAGTTACAGTCTTCTGCTTTTTGGCTCACAGCTTCCATATGAGTACCTAACCCCGTTACAAGCAGCTGTTGGTGTGGTTCAAAAGGTACAAAATTCTTTTTCAGCATGTTTGCATTTGAATCGTGTTTGTTTTCCAAATACATTCAAATTTCAATAGATAATTCAAGAGCAATGGAAATGATATTAGTTTGGGATTTATTTCACGTGCTGCTTTCACTGATGTGGTTTCAGGGTCTACGCCCTACAATTCCAAAGCACACTCATCCAAAGCTGTCTGAACTACTTGAGAAATGTTGGCAGCAAGATCCAGCACTGCGACCTGACTTCTCTGAGATCATAGAGATCTTGCAGCAAATAGCAAAAGAGGTATCTTCTCACCATCCATGTTTGTTGTGTTATTCTGTAATAATTACCTAATACATTTTTTAGTTTCTGGGTCTGGTTAGTCTTTCCAACAAACTATCTCCCTAAATTTGGCTGCTTTTCTTTTTTTCATTTCAAGTAATATTAGCTAGGTCTTATCTATGTGTTTGATACAGGTAGCGGAAGAAGGCGATGGGCGCAAAGACAAATCATCTGGACGATTCCTATCTGTTCTTAGAAGGGGGCACCACCATTGAGTTAGAAGAGAGGTGTTAAAGATGTCCAGAACCTGAGGAACATAGGGTTAATAGCTGTGCAACATATTTCAATCCTATCATCGTCAATGCTGTACAGTTTTTTTCTTTTTTTTTTTTTGCAAATATCAAGCTTTTTTGTCTTTTTTTTTCTTCATCCCGCAATCCAATAAGACCGATCTTTCCTTTTCCGCATTGTTTGATCACAGCATTATTCTATAGTGAGGTCTGTGATGCATATGAGTTCTTGTAAGTCTGTAACTAACTGTCCAGCGGCCTTCTACTAAAAAAAAAAAGAAGTCATTTGAGCATTTATCTTAACAATTCTTATTTTCATAGTTTTAAAGGTGACCCTAGAGCATCACTGAATTAAAAGTTCCTCAGTATGATTTTTAGAGCAAGTTGAATCCTCTAGGCCCTGCTTAGGATGAAAAATATTGGAGCAGAAAACTAGAATATATTTGATCTCTTTTATTAGCTCTTATTTTTCTTCCAATGTGGTATAACCCATGAGACATTTTATGCTACTTTAGAAATTTATGAACATTTCAGTTGAGGAGTTTTAAGTGTTTCTCTTCAGGATCTGTGTCGATTGTTGGGGTGAAGAGACAATATATATACTCGGATCAAATGTATATGAAATAATTTTACAAATGTATTTTGCAGAGGAATAAATCTAGAGTTAACATGCATTTAAATATAGTGTCGAAATACATTTTAATATATGCCGCAAGGATATGGCAAATTTAAACATACTTGAAGCGGCTGAAACCTTTTTAGTTGTCTATCTTCTGAATGGATTTGAAGTCATTTTCCATTTGATAGTGGTGGAGGATACCCCAAAGGCAACTCTTCAAAATGAGACATCTAAGGCCATGCCAGTGGTTGGATCTCCTTTTGGGATCCTTTCATATTTGAATATTGAGGATATTAGTAGTGATTTGAATGGAATATTTGTAGAAACAAATCAAGGGATTAGTCATATTGGTCAATCTTATGCAAGAAATGCCTAAGTAGGCTACAAGCAAATGTTTTTGGTAAATAGTTTGTGGACGAATTAGATAAAAAAACTTTTTCATATTCATTTGGGATTGGGAACTTAAATGAACAAGTCCGAAGAATAGAATTGAAATTTGGTTGGTACACGAGTGAATACAACCACATCTAAACTCAGCTTGATAATGTTCACAAATATGTTCACACAATGTTGGTAAACGTGCTCGGTTTAAAACTCGTTTAGAACTTGTTTATGTTCATTTATATGTCAGAAAAATTTATTAATCAACTAATTATGGACTTGAAAGATTTATAATTTTAGCAATAAATATTATAAAATACTAATATTTTAAAATATTTTATGTTTTCATATGATAGTTCAAATGTACAAAATAAAAACTTTAAATTTGAAAGCACAAAGTCTTGTGATGAGTTTTGGTATTGGGAAGGCTTCGAAGTAGAGTTTTCTATAGATAATTTTGCATAATGAGTTCATAAATGTTGAAAGCAAGAGTGGGCATAGTAATATTTTTGGCCCTACTAATTTAGCTAATGAGGAGTCTATTCAGCACTTAAATAATGTAAAAGATCCTCCTTCTTGTTAATAGTGTTTAGGCTTTATTACAGAGTATTAAATAGATATTGCATTATCTATGGCCAGTCGAGGTCTCTTATGTTAGGAACAGTAACCATTTAGATTTTTTTTTTGGGGTCAAAACAGTAACCCTTTAGATTGGTTAGCATGCATGGGTTATCAATTATTGTATGGTACTCATCACACCAACTCCAATGATCGAGTCAACTACCCTGGTCAGGGAGAGAATCGAACAGGCAGTCAGTGTGGTATTCAATGTATCTCGTCCTAGTTCATCCACCCTATTTATTGTACAGGGAGCTTTCTAGCTTGCTTAGCAAGCTTCTCTGCTTACCTGGCCCTAACATCTTTCCAGGAATCTCAGAGATCTTTTCCTCGTGGATCTTTTACTTTATGTTTGGAAAATAATATTGGAAGGAAAGAAAATAAAGAGTAAAAATAAATTTTATTTTTCTTTCTCATTTTGAATAAAAAAGAAAGAAAATAAAATAAATTTTATTTTTTATTTATTTTTCTTTCACATGTTTGAATTAAAAAAAAAAGAAAAATAAATTTATTTTCTCTCATTCAATTGAAATATTAAGTGTAAAAATGTAAATTCACTATAATTTCATTCGATCATCACATTTTCTTTCCATTTTGGAAGAAAAATAAAAGTTATTTTCTTTCTCTCTTTATTTTCCTTTTATTTTAAAAAAATGAAAAATTGTAATTCTTTCTTATTTCCTTTTTTATTTTTCTTTCTTCACTTATTTTACCTCTTTTTCAAACAAAGGGTTAAAGTATGAAGACAATGATCTCCTAGATGATGATCTTTTTGATTTACAGTAGTATAAATTATAGCAATAAATATAATCTGAATTAAAAGATAGAAATTTTATAATAATTATATAAAATTACATAAAGCTCACTTAACACTAATAAAATGCATACGTTTCATCAACAGTAATGTGTAAACAATATTTAATGATAACACACAATTTTACTCCTATATTAAGAAGGAAGAGTACTCAATCTCAAATAATACTTCAAAACATTGATTGAGATGAACTCGAATCTCTTGTTTGCAAGCCTTTCTCCGACTTGGATAATCATAGAACTTTGTAGCTTTAAAATACTTTGCAACGAAATAAAATTAACAAATAAAATATCTGATTTATTCTGTGAGAAAATATTTAAAAACTCAAATAGATTTCACTAGTGAAAAACGAAAAAGTATATTAAAACTAGACCTATATGTAAAACTATTTATTTATAAAAAAATAAAATAGGTTGTTGCTGGCCAGCAACCCTTTGTGAGAGATCAAGGGAGAGACGCGAGAGGCTCGCCATATGAATACTGCTATAGCACTTAGATTTTTTTTTTTTAATACAAAATTAGCTATGTAATCTTCATTTTTTCATTCATTTTATTTCCTTCAGTTAGTTTTTTGTTTGTCTCTTTCATTTATAATTATACATTTCTAATTTTGAAAACCCAAATTTAATCCATGATGAATAAAAATGATTTACTAAACCAAATTTCGCATGAATTTTATAAATGCGTGAAACTAACATTTTACATTAACTTTAAGTAATATTTAATTCATTTTTGTATTTATTTGCTTTAAGTAATATTTAATTCATTTTTGTATTTATTTGATTCAACTTCTATAACTATATGCCAAAAATTACAATTTTCAAACATGGCTTGAGTGTGATGGTACTATCACCTAGATAGCATGAAAATATGAAACGTGAAAATAGATACAAGAAAATGATATTTTTTAAAAATATAGAAAATGAAATGTGAGAGAAAAATGTAAATATAAAAAAATATAAAAATATATTTACAAATATTTTTCTTACACGTAATAAATATTGAAAAAATAATTATAAGATCATACAAAAAATAATATCAAAAATAATTATTTAAATCAATATTAATTACCAAAAATTCAATTAGATGAGCAATTAGATGATAATATTTAATCAAATATTTTAAAATAAATAATAATAAAATAAATATTTATTGTCATAAGTTTCATAACTAAAAATAATAATAAAAAAACGTGTTTGCAAAATGAAAATGTGTTTCTTAAATTTTTAAAATTGTAGAAATGTGCCCAAAACATTTTAGATAAACTTCTGTGAATTTTTTGAAAAAAAAAATTTATGAAACACTGAAACGCTTACTTTTAAGAGTTTTTGTGCATTATATATTGTCACCGTAGCACCATGCATATATATATATATAACATTGTCATTCTCTTAGTAATATAAAGAAATATAAAGATATATTTGTAAATATTATATATTTGTAAATATTTTTTCTTATATATAATAAATATTGAAATAACTAATTATGAGATCATACAAAAAATAATATCGAAAATAATTATTTAAATCAATATTAATTACAAAAAATTCAATTAGATGATAATAGTCTATCAAATCCTTAAAAAATAAATATTCATTGTTTATATGTTTCATAATTAAAATTAATAATAGAAAAAAAATGTGTCTCCAAAGTGAAAATATATTTCTTAAATTTTTAAAATTGCAGAAACGTGACCAAACGTTTCAGATAAGTTTCCGTGCATTGTCACTATGGCACCATGCCATATATAACATTATCATTCTCTTAATAATATAATTTTTTGCATGGACAAGTTTCTCTCAAACGTTGACTGATGGTCTACCGGGTTCTTTTAAGAATCATTCTAGATCAGATATAATTTGAATTTAGTCAATTCAATCCAACTGAAACAAAATTAAGGTTTTTGCTTGATGAAAGAACGAAATAAAAATCTAATGACTTAAGATATTAACAAGTTGGATTTTTTTAATCACGTTGCAGATTTTGAATGATCATTATATATATATATATATATATATATATATATATATATATATATATATAAAAAAAATTACCGAATTAATTATAATATATTAACTGGAAATTTATTTTTGATATAATTATAGATATTTAG
>CATIWR010343058.1:0-18298 GCA_949677035.1 Omphalea diandra
TGCAACTATACAAACACTACATATATGTTCAAGTGTCCCAAATATAACGTGCAAGTGTCATTGTCATGCTTTTACAAATCGCATGACTAAATGATCATTTATCCAATGCATATGTTCATGTGGGATTTCATATCATTTATGAAATGAATATGTTCATGTGATAATGCCAATGAATATGGATAGAGATGTTACAAATAAGCTTAAATACTAGGTCCATTTGTATAGAATGTGATCATAGTTGCATACCATGCATGCAAACTCATTTTGTCATTTTATAATGATATGTGTATCAAATTTTAGGGTCTTAACACATTGAGGATGACCAATAGAGACATTCAAACCTACCATAAAGGTTGGTTGCATCAAAGGTGAGTAAAAGCCATAATTGGATTCTAATATGTATGTGATGATTTTATGATATGGTTGTGTTCTACTATGTGTATATGTGATTGAATTGTGACATTTTATATGTGAATACAAGTCATGCGAGAATTGTATGATCTTAATAATTACTTGTTATATTGTTGGGAATGAACACTTGCATATGGAATTAAAAGGACACAGTGACCAGCTTGTTAAACACTTGCATATCATTTGGAAAAAGGACCAAGATGTCCTATTATGGCACATGTTATTAATCAAATGATTCACCTATTATATGTTAGCTAGTAAAAACAAATGTCACTTGATTCACATGAATTTCCAGAAGCAACATTTGCCTTGTAAGGTCACAATAAAATCAAATAATCTATTGTATTTACACTTGCACAAGTTAACACTTGTACTCAGAATGCATCTTAATAGTAACTAATTATGATTGTGTCATTAAAATTTGATTATTATTTTTATTCATTGAGTCGTGACTCACCAAATCACATATATTTTTTTTCCAAACAGTGAAGCATAAGTATGGAAATTTTGGAGCATAAACTTTTGCATATAGACACATAGAGCGTAGGTGTTCGGCTAAAGTCTAACTCTTTCTCTCTCCTTATTTCATATATATGTACCTAGATAGAAATTAGTTTGTGGTCACAACATTAAATGGGTTAAAATGTGTGCACATTAAACACCTATTGGGTTGTGTATGAATAATGAGTTAACCTTTATGCATATAAATTTTTAGACATAAATGCCATGATTAATAAATGAAAATGATTACACAGATGCTCATTCTTGCTTAGGCTACCTATCAACTTTTGAAGCTAATGAGCTTTTTCTCTCATTTTCATTTGTATTTCTCTATTAATTTTTTTTTTTGGATATAGTTGTAAGAAAAACTAGGTTTTTTGGAGGCCTTGACTATGGATACGAAGTGCTACTTTCCACAACATTACTCAAACCATCATATACAAGACCTTCTTCTACTAGAGCTAAACAAGTTGAGTGGTTATCTCATATTTCATATATCAATTTTTGTTGGACCAGCCCTTATTGGAGACTGATTGGAATTACTCTAAAGACTTATAGATGGTGTGTGCTCATTCTAGCTCTATCATCTAGTGCCTTTTATGACCCTACTAAGATCATTCATCAGTTCAAAACCACATATGGCACAGTGGCCTTTCTTTTTACCTTCACTAAAGGACCATTAACTCAACTTTTCTTAGATAAAATGATGGCCACTAGGCTAATTATTATATCTATCACATCTTTTTTGTTGAGGCCTTTACCTTTAGTGATGTTGATTTTGAGGCTTATTTGCATGTTATCTAGAGACATATGATTTTTCTAATCACTTCAAAACATCTACAGCAATAATAAGCATATGGAGAAAGAACTTTTTGCATTTCATTTAGCTTAAAGAAATGATTGATAAAGATTATGTTCATTATGCAAATGTGTTTCCCTTAGATAGTTTACTTGTCATGAATAATTACAATTTGGATATTATATATTTATTCAATGCATGCTTACTACTTTTAATAATGGCTCACTAAATCATTTAATTATCTCAATCAATGCTTTTGACTTGTTAGTTTCTTGTTCTTCATACCTACCCTCTTGTCATTGTCTTCCTCTTTTGCTATTCTATTGTTAGCTTCCTTAGTGGTCATTCCTACTCCCTCGACTTTTACTTCATTTATTATATTTTTATGACAATTTTTGCTTAAGCCCTTTTGGGTTTTTGACTTAATGGGCTTTTCTTTTTGTTTCTTTTCTTCTCTTGTTGTTATCTACCCTAATTTTTGCTTAAGCCACCCTTTTGGGTTTTTGACTTAGCATGCTTGTTTAATTTTCTCACCTCCCTATATAAAGTATTTCTTTAGTCCATCCAAGTTCATTACTTAAAAGAATTCATTTGTGTCCATATCTACTAGCTTCATATCGCCACTTGAATATATTTGACTACATAGGGACCTTTCCAATTTGACTTGAATTTCTCTCGAGGTTCTTAAGCTTATGGTTGCATTACTTTCAATACCAAATCACCAACCCATATCGTGCTCATATTAACCCTTTTTGTTAAAAGTATGTGTCATCATTGCTTGGTATAGCTGAATGTTGTAGAGGACTTTCAATTTCTTCGTATTTAATAAAGCTAACTATTTAAGTTAATTCTTCACCTACTGATACTTAGGAATTTTCATCTCAATCAACACTCGAAGATATTTTATTTCCATCTTTATCCGTAATGTTACTTTTATGTTATATACTAAAGAGTAAAGTGTTACCCACATTAACATTCTGACTATGGTTTCGTACCCTCATAGGGCAAAGGGAAACTCATTTGAATAGTCCTTAGAGATTTTTTCCATCTTAGTGAGGATGTTCTTTAGCCAACTTAATTGCTCCATTTGCTTATGATCTATAAGGCAATGACTTATGATGGATCACCTTGTACTTTTCTAGAATTATTTTGACCTCAGCTTGAAAATGTGTCTTATTATCTGTCACAATGTGATAGGGCACCCTATAGAGATAAATAAAGTTCTTTTTTTTATGAATCAAGCCATCTATTTTGACCCTAGTTTGATAAAAAAATTCAACATCCACATATTATGAGAAGTAGTTGACTACCACTATAATATACTTATGTCCTCTTATAGAAACTAGTTGAATTTCTCCAATCATATTGATGCCCCATGCTGTAAATGACTAAGGCAAATTCAAATTATATAGTTTTATTGGTGGCAAATGATTAAGACTACCCATGTACTTGACATTTGTGACAACTTTTGGTAGTTCTGATGCAATTATACTTCATGGTAGTCCAATAATAACCCATCCTCAAAATTTTACTAGCTAGAACCTTTTCGTTCATATGCTACCGTAATCCCTTGCATGTAACTTTTCAATCACCTTGTTAGCTTTTTGTTTCGTAAAACATCTTAAATGGACACCATATATTATTTATATGTATACCATACTATTGTAAACCAAAAATAATTGTGTTAGCCTCCAAATTACATCCCTATGTTTGTTTTCTACTCGCTCAGGGTATTCACCTCTTTTCAAGTATCTCTACACATCATAGTATCAAGGACAATTTTCCATAAACGTCTGCATCACCTTTTCTTCAACAGGACATAGTGCCTTAAATTTTATCATAATCAAAGGTTGTATTAGCATCTTCTATGATCCATCCTAAATAGAAACTGAGGTAGCCAACGCATCCACCATTGCATTTTCTTTTAGCAAAAGATGGTGAAACATGACCTTTTGGAAGTTTTGGGTTAGTTTCTTTAAATACTATAAGTAAGGACTCAATTGTTCCTCCTTTAATTCACATTCATCAATAACTTAAGAAATAACTAGCATAGAATCTCTGAACACATTTATCGTCCTAACCCTCATTTGGATTAATGACTTTAGCACAAATACACAAGCTTCATATTCAGCCATATTATTGGTTACCCTAAATTCTAATTTCTTAGCCATATGAAATAGTTCTCCTTCTAGTGATACCAAAATTATCCCTTACCAGCTCCTTTCTTGCTCATTGTCCCATCAAATACATTATCCACCCTTGTGGCTTTGTTGCTCTAAAATCTTCATTAAGAAACTATGGAAGTTTTTATTCTCCTTCTACAATTAGTTATTAGGCTAGGATTTTGCAACTATTCAACCTTTAATCACCTATTGGTTACATACTTGATGTCAAATTCTATCAAAAGTATGAACTAGTTGGCCAATTTTCCAATCAATGACGGGGCCTCATGCAAGTATTTGAAACCACAATAATTGAATATGATTGAAAATAATGTCATAACTTCTTTGTGGCCTATATCATTTTAGGACACGTGTTCTCTACCTAATTATATTTTCTCCTCATAAAGAAGTAACTTGTTACTAAGGTAATACAACATGTTTATTCAACCCTTCATCTTCTTATGCCAACATTACTCTTACAAAACTCTCTTATATAGTCAAGTATAGAACTAATGGCTTACCCAACTTTAGGGGTCTTAGCACTTGAGGGTTAGATAAATATTCTTTTATACTCTCACAAACCTTCTAGTACTATTAATTCCACACTTTTATGAACCACTTTCTTGGAAATTTGTGATACCTTTAAGCAAAATGGAGTTTTGGATGGTGATATCAAGCTAAGGTTGTTTTCCTTTTTCACTTAGAGATAAAGAAGCCAAGTCATGGTATCATTTTTTGATTTGGGTTCAATCACTCCATGGGAGCAACTATCATAGGCCTTCTTGAAAAGTTCTATCCTCTAGCAAAGACAAGTAAATTAAGGAATGTCATCTTTTGTTTTGCTCAAATGGAAGGAGAGTCTCTGTATGAGACTTGGGATAGGTTTAAGGAATTACTAAAGAATTACCCTTATCATGGTTTGTCAAAGTGGCTCATTCTACAAACTTTCTATAATGGTTTGAGTCCTCTGAGGAGCACTTTAGATGCTGCTATAGGTGAAGCTCTTATGGCTAAGATAGAAGATGCGGCCTACCAATTCCTTGAAGAGATGATGCAAATAGTTATTAATGGCCAACCAAAAGATTTATGCTAATAAAGGTAGTGAGAGTTATGGAGGTTGATCAACTAACCATTATGCAAGCCCAAATAGCCACTCTAACTAAGCAAATCAATTCTATGAATTGCAATGCTATCTCTTCCCCAAACATGCAAATGACTTCTTATGATCTTTTTGAAAGAGGTGGTCATATGAGTACTAATTGTTAGGTTGGTAATCCATTTAATTCTTTAAATGTCGAGGAAATGAATTTTATGGGGATTTTTAACAATAAACAAGGCAACAATCCCTATTCTAATTCTTACAATCCTGGTTGGAAAAATTGTCCAATTTTTTCTCAAAGTAAGAATAATGCCTTTGCACCACAAATACCTATAAGTTTTTAAGCATAATAGTAGCAGGAAAAGAAATCAGGTTTGGAGGTCATGATGGAGAAATTTATTCTCAAGACTAATGAGAGGATGGATATATAAGATGAAGCTTTACAAAGGTTAGCTGCCAAGGTTGATCAAATTAGTAAACATCATTCTTCATCTATTCATGCGTTAGAGGTATAAGTGGGGTAATTAGCAAATGTTATTACATCTACACAAATAGGGAGTTTACCATCCAATTCAAAGGTCAATCTTAAAGAGCATGTAAAACCCATCACTTTGAGAAGTGGAAGAGAGGTAGGAAATAGAGTTGGAGAGTTTAATGGCAAAGAAAAAGAAGAATAAACTCATAAACAACCTAAGGAGGAATCACATAGAGCAAAAGAGGAATAAGCTAAGCACCACCTAAGGTGCAAACTTATATGCCTCCCATTCCATTCCCTTAAATATTATAAAGCCAAAGGGATGAAAAAATAGCTAAGGATTTTGCTAAGTTCCATAAAGTTTTCAAAAAGATTCACATCAACATTCCATTCCTTTAAGTATTAGCTCAAATGCCTTTTTATGTCAAATTACTCAAAGGCATAATTTCTAATAAGAAAAGGCTTGACGAGTGTGAAGTAATGACTCCTATAGAAGAATGTAGTACAAATTTTCAAAATAAGCTTCCATTAAAAGTCAAAGATCTAAGGAGTTTTACTATACTTTATCAAAATTGGTGAATCAGAATTTGATAAAGCTTTTGTGATGTTGCTTCTAGTATTACCTTGATGCCTTTTCTCTTTTTAATGAATTGAAAATAGGTAAGCTTAAATAGACAAGGATATCTTTGTGACTAGTGAATAGATCAGTTAAGTATCCTATTAGGAATGTTGAGGATATTCTCAACAAAGTGGATAAGTTCATTTTTCTGGCAGATTTTATGGTGTTAGACTTTAAGGAGGATTGTGAGATACCACTAATTTTGGGAAGACCATTTTTAGCAACGAGTATAGCCTGCAATGATGTGGAGCTTGGTAAATTGACCTTAAGATTGGGAGATGAACTAGTGGATTTTGATATGTACAAAGTCAAGAAAATACCAATAATAGAGGAAAAATGTTAGAAAATCAAAGGAATTGAAGATGAAAAAAGGAAAGAATAAAAAGAATAAGAAGAGCTAGAGCTAGAGCTAGAGGGGCATGATAAGAACATAATGCAACATGAATTTTAAAAAGGGTCAACAAGTATTGCTCTATAATTCTAAGTTAAGGTTATTTCCTACAAAATTGAAGCTAAGATGGTCAGGACCTTTTATGATAGAGAAATTTTATCAAAATGGAGCAAAAGACATTAAAAATCACTAAAAAAAAAAAAAGATTTTTAAAGTGAATGGCCAAAGCCTCAAACCTTATTATGGGATGGAGCCTAAGAAGCATGAGGAGGTTCTTTACTTTACTGCCACACCCAACTAAAGTTGAAGAAGGGTCAAATCATAAGACCTTAAAATAGTGCTTTTGGGAGGCAATCTAAGTTTTCAACATTTCTTGTAATTTGCTTAGTTTTTCTTTTATTAGTTAGTATTAGCTAAGTTTTTAAATAAAAGTCTTTCATCTTTTTACTAGGTTGCTATGGTGATAATGGAAGAGAATAAGACATTAGAAGCAAGCAAATGAAATAAATTCTTAATCAAATGTCTAGTAAGAATTTGTGTTTTAAAATATGTAGTAAATGTTTGTTGAAATTTTTTAATTTGATTTCATGTCAAAATGGTAATAATGGTTAAAATTAATAGTTATTTAGTTCAAAGGAGTGTGTAGAAGCTTTTAGGTGTTCTAGAATTACTTAATCCATAAACATTAAAAGGGGGGACATCATCTATAAGAAGAGGGGAAAATATCTACTATTGTATTTTCTTTCATTATTGCATTAGAGATATCAAAATGGAACCCATCCTAGCTAACATGAAAGAAGAATAAGAGATATCAAAATGGAATCCATCCTTGCTAAAGTGAAAGAAGAGCAACCCTCACCTTTCCCACCACCCAACTTAGAAGTGCCAAAACCTAAAAGCTCTTCTAAACCTAAGAGAACTGTCACACCTATAGAGACTACAACTTTTTTACATTTACCATTAGGCATTCTCGATAAAAGGATAGTATATCTACTATCTTGAGGAGATTGTGGCTATGGAGAAGAAGAACAGGACTAAAGGAATTTTCATTGAAATAAAGGATTCATTTTCAAGTAAATAGGAGGAAAAAAGAAATAATCCTCTAAAGATTTGTGCTTCACCTCCAAAGAGGAGAAGAAGGAGGCCACCAAAACCAAAGAGGGGTAAAGGAAGACAAAGAAAGAATTAGAATTTTTTTTTTTTTTTTGCTTTGACTTGTAATCCTCGTGATTGGATCTTCTAGTACCTAGAGTTTCACTCTTTTCTTTTAGTGTATGTATCTTTAATTTCAAAACTTTAACATGTTAAGTATGAGTTTTTGTAACATCCCTATCCATATTCATTGGCATTATTGCATGAACATATTCATTACATAAATGATTTGAAATCCCACATGAACATATGCATTGAATAAATGATCATTTAGACATGTGAATTGGATAAGCACAATGATGACACATGCACCATTGCATTTGGGACACTTGAACATATATGTAATGTTTGTATAATTGCATGAAAAATTGTCTTATGTTGTGTGCATGTTATAGCATCATAAATAATGGTGTTATAGAGCTTATTTTAAAGTATAAGGAGCACCTAAGGATTAGGAGATGGATGGAGGTGCTTAAGGAATGAAGAAAAGGGACTAAAAGAGGAAAGTGAACTTCCAACCAATAGGAATGCACCACCATGATTTTGTCTTGTTACAATAGATTTACAAGTGGAATTTTTTACCCTTTAGGATCAGAATAGGGAGGTTAGACATAAGGTACAGAAGAAGAAAGAGAGATCTAAGAAAGAAAAAAAAAGAAAGAAGAAATGAAGGAAGGAAGGAAGGAAGGAAGGAAGGAAGAAGAAGAAGAAGAAAAAGAAGAAGGAAGAGAGGGAGAAGAGTGAGTTGCCTAATAAGGAATCCGAAGGTTTTTTGGTTATGGGAAAAGAGGCAAGCTAATTTATCTTCTTCTCACATGAAATTAACACCTCATGAGATGTTAATCATGCATGGTTAGTGAAAATTATGGAGTATTTAAGGTAAAACTCTTGGATGGAAGTTGAAATTCAATAGAACATAAGCTGACTGTGTTGGTTTTGTTGTTAGAGTAGAATTTTGTACCTATGATTTCATAATACTAGAAGAATAATTAGGGAAAGTGCAAATATAAAAGTTGTAGCTTTATGCCCCATATAAGTTCTTATGAAATAGTTTTTCTTGATTTTATGTGTGTGAGGAGATATGGCTCCTTTATTAGGGCTGGTTCATAATCAATTGAAATCACCTCAGTCTTTTTGTTTTCTTATATTTTGTTTACCTTATGTTCGGATTTGGACAAAGTGAAAAACATGGAATTTGTAGGGTTATATCCATATTAATACCTATAAAGCAGTTTGGATTGATTTGTTGTATGGAAAGAGATATGGCTCATTGATTGTGACTAACGTTGTACCTGGATGAAACCTCACCTGTCTTTTAATTCTGTTTTCCAAGAATTTGATAGCCATAGATTCGAAATTTAGTGATGTGATAAACTTGAAAGTTTTATATTTATGTATAATCTACATACCTATAAAATATTTTTTTTCCAAATTTAGCATGGTTGTTGAGATATTGCCCCCTTCATCATGATTGATTGTCACCATGTTAAAAACTTGCTCACCTTGAGATTGGTCATTTGTGTTGGTGACTTTATAGACTGAATTAGACAATGAGTAAAACATGAAAAATGTTCCTTTATGTGTTTTTTTTTAACTTCTAATAGATAATTTTTGCAATTGGATTTGTGCACTTTATGATATACCCAATAAAGTAAGACTTACTCAGACTGAGATAACATTGAAATAGGGCAAAATTTAAAAATTCACCACATTTTTTGTATGTTTTATACTAGCATAAAATTTGAATATGTTATATCATTATGTGCTTATTTTATTTGAAAAAAGAATTAAGTCATTTAGATAAGTATACCTAGAGTTATTGCTATGAGAGTGTAGCAAGCTTAGGCTACCATATAAGGAAAATATGCATAAACACTAAGTCCACTTGCATGGATCATGCCATAGTTGCATACCAAGAAATCATAATCATTTTGGGATGCTTATAACCATGTATGTATCAAATTTTAGGATCTCAGCACTTTGAGGAAGCCCTAGAGAGAGAATCAAACCTACCATAAAGGTTGGTGACATCGAAAGGTGAGTAAAAATCGTAATTAGATTCTAATGTGCATGTATGATAATTTTATGATATGATTATGTTCTATTACATGTATTTGTGATTGAATTATTACACTTTACATGTGAATACAAGTCAAGTGAGAATCATATGCTCTTAATGATTACTTGGTATACCATTGTGAGTGAACATTTGCATATAGAACTAAAAGGATGTTGTGATTGGCTTGTCAAACACTTGCAAATCACGTGGAAGATGGACCAATATGTCCCATTGGCACATGTTATTGATCAAATGATTCACTTGTTATATGTTGGCTAGCAAAATCAAATGTCACTTGAATCACATGAATTCTTGGGAGTAGTGTTTACCTCGCAAGGTCACGATAAAAATCAATTTGTTGCACTTGCACTTGCATAGTCAATTATTGTAATGTATCCTAATGATATTTGATTATTGGTTATGCCATAATAATCTAATTATTATTTTTATTCATTGAGTCGCGACTCACTAAATTATAATTATATTTTTTTCAGATACCGAAGCAGAAGGTTTGGATACCTTGGTGTATAAAGTTTTGCTTAGAGACTCATGGCCCACAGGTCATCAGCTGAATTCCAACTCTTTCTTCTTGTGTCTTGTACATACATTTAGATAGGAAATAGTTATTAGACTTGAACATTAGTTAACACATATGTACATTAAATACATGTTGGATTATGTGTGTATGATGAATAAACCTTTATGTATATGTATTTTCGAACATGAATGCCATGATTTGTAAATGAAAATGGTCGTTACAGTTTCTCATGTTTGAATCCCAGTTTTATTGTTAGTTTTGTGTTTATCTATGTTAGTTTGATATTTTTTGTGCATGTTTTATGAATTATGTGAAGGAAAATTTTAATTTGAGGAATTTTTCTCATTATCCATGTCTTTGGAAGGTGTTTGATATTAGTTTTCATATGAGAATAAAAATGATTAAAAAAATGAGTATCAGAGGTACCACCATCACACTTTTATCAACTTTCATTAACTCAAGATGGCGTTAAGAGCATCTTCTTTAAGGAGTGGGGAGAAGCAACCACAAAGGGGCTCATTTTCCTATCTACAAGGATGGAAAAGGTGAGAGGTTTCTTTCCTTAGACTTTAGAGTGCATGTTGATTGAAGATTTTTAAATGAACAAACTTTAGTACAACTAGATGCCTTAGAGTGGATGAAGGATATCCTAGGTACGTTAGGTTAGGAAAAAGTTTACATTCATAGCAATCCCATCCTATAAAAGACTTAATCTTGAGTTTTTTTGTTACACTACACTTTGAGAATGAGCATGAGACATCCATTATATTTAGACTCTTTAATAATCAATATAGCATTAATCAAACCATAATGAGAGATGCATTTACCTTTCATAGAGCCAAAAATTTTAGTGCTATAAATTTTTAAGAGAAAATTTCGGGTCAAGATGGAATTAATTTCCATAAATGATTAAATGGAGCCAATAGAGATAGATTTTTTATGATACTCCATATGTTCATAGCTTGTGTTATCTTTGGGAAATTAGAAACATGAAATGTATTTAAGTAACTGATTTTTTTCATGTTTCTAATTTCCTAAAATAAGCTCAAAGTCTCATATGCTCATTTCATCTTTTAACAATTGATGGAATTATTTAAAAATCCTAGGTAAGTCAAGGGATTAGGACATATAGTCACAAGTTTGGCTATGTTTTTATGTGGTTTTGATCTAAATGGAATGGTTAAAGAAGCCTTACCTACTATAGAACCTTTTAATCTTACTACATTCGGAAGAATAGGGATTATAAAATTTAAGTTTGGAGGACCTAAATTCATAAGACCAAAGATTCAAGAGCAAGAAGAAGAGGAAGTTTAAAAGTAAAATGAAAAAGAGAAGGAGGAGATTCCTAATGTACCACCTCTCAGCACTTTACTCTAAAATAGAGGACCTAATGTAACTCATGAAGGGCCATAGGACTTAGTCCTTCAAAGGCTAGATAACATGGATGAGAGATTGGCAAGAATGAGGGTACAAAGACACCAAGACTACATGATTCGATAATATTTTGCTAAAGCTAACATTGATTTGCCTTCTCCACTTGTTACTCCACGAAACACTTTGGTTAAGGGATTTTATCTTTGATTTTATTGATTTTACAAAGTTTTTAATGTATTTAACTTATTTTTTTATTTTGTGCTTCTAAGTTGTAAGGTGCCCATGTACATTATTATGCCTTTTTATTTGCATGGACAATGTATGGAATTGAAAGTTAGTAGAATTTGCTTTTACATGTTTTATTAAGTTTGTTTTTTTATTTGTTTGTTTTTATTTCACTTAGCTGCTTAATTTTTCTTGTTTTCTTAAGTTACCATCAAAATATAGGCTACCAAAAGGATAAGAATTTGAACGCAATCAACCTTCTACCAATATTACAAGGGGAGTATTTCTTTTTAAACCACCTTTTTATCTCTTATGGATTATAAAGTATGTCATTGAGGGTGAGGAGGCAGGGAGGGGGAAGGGGGGGTGGGAATGGGGAAGGGAAGGACTGCAATCTTTAGTTTAGACTTGTATTGTGCTTACACCTATATAAAAAAGCTTAAATGGACCAATTTTTTTTTTTTTTTTTATAAAGGATGTGTGGCTTAGTTAAGCTTGATTTAGTCATTATTATGAGTTAATATAAAAGAGATGTCATTCTTGGGATGAATTTGAGATAAATGAATTTTACGTTAGTTGCCAAATTACGAAGTATAACTTATGAATTTAGGATAATTAGAATGCAATAAGATTGTGTTTTGCATGTATGTTGAAACAAACAATTTGGCTAGCTATTAGTAGACATAATTACATGTGCATAAAAGGCAAAATAAATTACTATGGTGTTTTGTTAATTAGCAATAATGAAGTAGTTTAAGGGATATGATTTAGGAATGTTCAAAATAAATTCAAAAGATAAAGAAAATAACGACTCAATTGTTTTTGGGATGCTTAGTAATTGGGGACCTTTATGACTAATATTGATTTTCATGTGAAATGATAAACTAGAAGCATGAGTATGTAAATCATTGTGAATGAAGTTATATGTTAAGAAAATAGGTGCATTCATCACCATTGTTTGTATTTGAGAAAAAAGGCATATCAACTCTTCAAACAAAAAAAAAGATACAACTTATTGATCTCAAATGCTTAAAACTGTTCTTCTTATTGTTGATTAATGAAGGCGATAGTGAGCCAAGTTGTTTTGCATTAAAAATATGCTTATTAATGATATAATTAGATGAGTTATTGAGATATATGTGTAAAATGTGATTTTGTTGTTTTTAATTGTTCATGAATGTGTGAGTTTGCTTTTCAAGGTGGTGATTTAACTTAAGTTCATTTACTTGAATGAATTTTTGTTTGGCATATCTTTTGTATTTCTTAGGTGATTACTATTATAAGCATGATAAGGCTATACATTTTTTGTAGAAATTATGAAAATTTTGCCTATTTATTCTTTGATAGTTGAGAATAAGTAATGGTTAAAGTGTGAGGGTATTTGTTGGGTTTAATTTGATCATAGTTATTTTATGTGTTTTAGGCTTAATTTGATGTTAATCGATTTTTAAATTATATTATTTTGAGTTACTTTATGTTATCTCTCACATTTGGATGTTTTGTAGCTGTTTTAGCAAGTTAGGAGAGAATTAGGACTAAACCATGCATGCATATCAACTTTAAGGACTAAATAGGAAATTTAGATGCATGAAAGAGGAAGAGTTTTATCAGTTTTATCGTGCCCTCAACGCTATGACTTACCTTAATCTGATGAGGGTTGTAGGTTGTGCCTTTAGTCATTGGCCGCAACTTGGGTGATTCATATCCTAGTTTTTTAGGCTATATTTTTAGTGTTTTTTAAGAGTTTTAAAGCCTATACTTAAAGTTTTATGGAGAGAGGTTAGAAAGGGCAAAAAAAAAAAAAAAGGAATTTTTGAGATAAGAAAACAAGATAAACACGTTTTAATGTAAGATCAAGTACAAAAGGTTAAAGCTTCATTGGATCAAAGGAAAGAGATCAATAATAGATCTATTAAGACCATTGAGAGATTTCACTTTTTCTTCTATTCTTTCTTATTTCCATTAACAAGATTAAGTTTTTAATTATGGATTTGGCTTGTTTTGTTAGTATATTAGGCTAGCTCTTTCGTTCTAGCACCTTGATATAATGATGGATAAACATTAATTGATTTTTTATTTCAATGAATATGTTTGGATTCTGTTATTTTGCAAGTGAACGAACCTTGAGCCTATTGCTTTTGATTGTTTGATCACCAATTACATGATTTATGTTTCGTTATAGATCGAAAGATTATAAAGTAAAATATACTTAGAATTATTTCCCATATGTTAATTGACAAGTATTGATACCTATTTAACCTATTGTTATCATATAAAGGATTTCTTGAATTGATGAATTAACACATTCCTAGTTCACATTAAGAGATGGATCTGAAGGGATTATTAAGTGACATCTTAAAATAGTGCATTAATAACTAGAGAGTAAATCGATAGTTACATGCCTTGATCCAACATATCATTGAATGATAAATGAAATCACAATTTTCCATTGGTAAAGCCAAGTGTATTAGATGTTTCATTTATAAGGTTGTTTTTCTTAATTGCTTTTGTCTTTTCAGCCATTCAATTACTAGTTAAGTTTATTTTCTTTGCATTAGTAGTTGAGATATTATCTTTAATCTTTAGTTTATAAATAAATATAGGATCATCATATTCTAGTACTTATAGCCCTTATCTCTGTAAGACAATATTCACACATACTTTTATGCACTGTATTACTTTGATCATCATCCTTTTATGGTTAATTGCATTATGGTTTAAGGAATAATTCGAAAGAAATTTATTGGTTGAAAAATTATACTCATTAATTGGGTTGGAACTATTGGACTAAGTTGATCAAACCACTCTTTTGAGCTTGATGGCATAGATTGAAAGGTTCGAACATCTTACCTAAGTATTTTGGACATAAAAGTAAAGTTAGAATTTTGTTGGAAGTTGAATAGAGATAAAAATCCAAATTTGTGTGTAAATCACAACCACTACTCATGAAATAACAATCACTACTCAAAGTAAAACTTGGCACAATTTGTCTAGTTTAGTTTGCGATCTCAATCGCAGTAACAACCATGACTGCTACCTTCAAATGACCATGAAGAGACTCAGGGTTCCACGTGTCACATGACTCATTGAAGATCTAAAAATTGTGATAATGATCCTTCTTATAGTGATCTTGATTTTCCAAGCTTTAATTCTCTAAAACTACAATTGAGTTTGCGGTGGCCCATAGTGCCTAGGTTAGCTGCGCAACCAAGGTAGCTCCCTTAACTTACTTACAGTGCCTGCGATCTTCAATTCTTCCTAGAGGGATCTAACGATTACAATTTTGGATAAGACAATATTAAAAAGCCATGTGTACTAGAACTTAGAAATAGTTAAAGATATCAACCACGAACATTCAAAATCTAGAGTAAACTTGAATCATAACTGTGATTATTCTAGCTTGACCACAACTTTTATTTAACCAGCATTAAATGCAAGATTTTGCCACTAACTTTTGAGATATGTAGATATTTTATTAGTAACAGTTCTTTGGTGGGAGTAACCTATAAATACTTCACCAAATGGACATAAATAAGGAGAATATCATTTGCTAAGGCCAAACTCTTAAAAATTTATTTCTCAACTCTCTCTCTGTCTCTGTCTCTCTTTCTTTCTCTTATTTACTCTTTATATTTGAGTTGTACAAGGTTTGGTGTGAGCTTTTAAACACCTTTGGGATTAGGATTAAGAGTGAGCGATAAAAAAACTCATATAGAGGTTTAAGTGTAAGCCTTTGGAAAAAAAAAACTTATATAAGGTTATGTCTAAGCCTTGTAAAATTCATTGTAAAGTTAAGTGTGAACTTGTAAAACACCATTTAGTGTTAGTGAAATGCTCAATTGAAAATTGGAGAGTGGATGTAAGGTTTGTTAACACCCAAGCCATTATAAATCTTATGTTCTTTGTCTTCTTCTACCTTTTTTTTTTAACTTTGCTTTAAGTGCCTTCCCATCAAAATTTAAATTTTCCACCGATTCAACCCACTTCTTAGTACACAAGAGCCAATAGGAATCACTTTGCTGGATTTGATTAAACATCAGATATGTGGATCAAAGACTTTTAATCTCCCTTGATTATCTTAGGCTAGTTATCATGAGTAACATATAAGAATAGATGTGGTTTGTTACATCTTAGGTTCCAGTAAACTTTAGGAGCTCGAGCATCCAAAAATTTAGAGAGAGCTTCTCAAGTTTGCAAGTGAGTGACTTTTCAATATCAATTCCTCATTCTGAACCTCTAGTGTCTAAATTGGTTCTTCTCTAATTGCTTAGTAAGGCCATCAAATAAGGCATTTTCCTTTTCACTATCCACATGCTTGTCAAGAGCTAGGTTGTACTACTCGCTTCCTTGGCTAACTTACTCTCATGATGCTCATTTATCCCAAACAAATCATCATTAATAACCATAGGTGGGGGTGCCTCCATGGGTGTTTTTCCCTTATCAATTCCATTAGCAAATGTTCCACCTTTCTTCAAGATTTCAATGAGCCATTTATGCACTTTCTCGATAATACTCTCCACTATTGTTTAGTTAAGGTCAACCCTTGTTTTATATATTACCTCTAGTGGTATTATCAGCTATATGAATAACTCCGATCTTTAAATTGGGCTAGGTGTTTTGCTTTTCCTTGCTAGCTAGTCGCCCCTTCTCTTCCATAAGGGTCTAGATGGAGCTATGACAACTGCTAAATAATGGTTATTATCATTATGCATGATAAATAATAAATGCATATATGTAACATCCCTATCCTCATTCGTTACAATTCTCACATGAACATATTAATTGCATAAATGATTTGCAATCCCACATGAATATATACATTGGATAAATGGTCATTTAGATATGTGAATTGGACAACCACAATGATGATACAAACAAGGTTGGATTGATCCTTACCCATATGTTAAAGAATAATTGCCTAAAATCTATCAAACCAAGTATTGGAGTTTTGATCTTCAAATCCTAACTAGACATCTATAAAACTTATTTCTAACAACTTAAGTTATAAAGATTCAAAGTTGTGTTAACTCAAACCTTAAATTAACCAATCCAATTTAAGAACAAAATTAACAAGTTTGTGAAATTATTAAGCCTTCACTCAATAATCTCACCAAGTCCACTCAAGAACTTAAGAAGAGAATATAATCTCACAAGAAAAATTGCTAACAATAATAATATTGATTGAATTATTACCTCTTGGCAGAATATAAGGGCTATTTATAGCCTTATAATGCTTAATCCAAACCCATTTAGGATCTAGTTTACATTCCCTAACAAAATTTAATATTTCCTAATTCAATATCAACAACTAGTCATCTAACTCCTGTAATATGAGCCAAACTACTTATTGACTTCCTACTCAAGGCATCAATAATTACATTTGACTTTTCCAGGATGATAATGAATATTATAATCATAATCCTCCAAAAATTCAACCCATCTTCTCTGTCTAAGGTTCAGGTCCTTTTGATTATACTCATATTTAAGATTCTTATGATATGTAAATATCTCACAAGTCACCCCATACAAGTAGTGTCTCTACATTTTTAAAGCAAAGAGCATAGCAACCATCTCTAAATCATGTGTAGGATAATTTTGCTCATGCTTTTTCAACTAGCAAGAAGCATAAGCAATAACTCTCCCATGTTGTATCAAAATACATCCCAAACCTATCCTCGAAGCATCTCAATAGATAGTAAACCATTTTAACCCTTTAGGTAGAACCAACACTAGTGTTGAAGTTAATCTCTCCTTTACAGTGTTAAAACTCTTCTCACAACTCTTATCCCATGTAAACTTAACACCCTTCCTAGTCAATCTTGTTAATGGTGCTGCTAATCTAGAAAAATCTTGCATAAATCTCTTATAGTACTTTGCCAAACCTAAGAAACTTCTGATCTCAGTGATTGTATTAGGTTTAGACCATTCCATTATCACCTCCAACTTTTTAGGGTCAACCCTAATACCAACCTGACTCCTAATTTCAAGTGCAGCTTTATAGAAGAAAGTAAGCCTCACTTCCAGCCTGACTCAATTTCCAAAACTGTTATTGAAGAGGGGTGAGCATACTGCAGCTCAGTGGCAAATTATATGAGGTAGGGAACATCCTAACATCTTACATAACTTTGAACTTAGAGAATAATATTGTACAAACTTAACTATCAAATTCATAGCAAGCTTCATGAGAACATCATGTAGCAACTAATACAAAATATTCATTACATGATGATTCATAGATATAGGTTATGAGTTACAATTGCACATATAGAATCACAATATTTTGGGGAAGACCTAGGTAGAACCGTCAAATAAATATATAGGGTATGAAGCCTTCGTATACATATACGTATACATTTACATTTACACTTGGGGCACTATGGGTTATTCACCAAATCATTTTCCTATAGGCCAAAAATATATAATACATATACATATGACCCAAGTGCACCATGAGGGTTCAAGTCCTTGTCTTGGCCCAACATAACACAATAGA
>CATIWR010343097.1:0-31090 GCA_949677035.1 Omphalea diandra
CTAGACAGTGAGAACTCCCATTAACATGCCTCTTCATACAAGACGCATAAAACTCATTCCCCTGATTTCTAAGATGAACACAATCTGCAATCAAGCATCCAAACTCAGTGTGCTCGTCCGAACTATAGTGAAAAGCTGACACAATCTCTTTTGCGTCCAATTCGAGCAGAACTCAACTCTAAACACCACGAAAGGGCTTCTTTAAAACTACTAGCTTCAGCTTCCTTAGCACTTACCGACCTTTGTAGAGAAACAGTCTTCCCTTGAAGAAACTGACCTTCACTATCTTTGAGGACTATCCCAATACCACCACATCGCGAAGTTGGCGTGAAAGCAGCATCTACATTACATTTAATCCAACCAAACTCTAGACTCGTCCAACGAGAGTTGACAAGCATCTCAGGACTACTATTCTGTGAGCAACAAGTCTGGTTTGACGCACTAACACCCATTCCTTAAGAGCCATACTAACAGCTTGCGACGGGTTTATGACACGTTGCTTCCACAAGAGATTACTGCGTTGACTCCAAATCATCCACAGTATCATGGCTACCTTAGCCTTCACCTCTGCATGGTCACTTTCAAGTAGCGAAAAAAACCATTGATTGGACTCCTAAAGAAAACATCCCCAGTAGATAACGTAAGGCCTGCATGTTGCCAACAGTCCTTTGCGTATTGACAGTCTAGGAATAAGTACCATACATGTTCTACGTCATTGCTACAGAACTAACAACTAAGCGGCTTATTAACTCCTTTGTGGATCAATTTGTTGTGGACAGGGAGACAACCATTACGCAGCCTCCATACAAAATTTCTAACTTTAGGAGGGACTTCAATTCTCCAAAGCTGCTTCCAACCATTTCTCAAACCACCAGCCCCATTGTTTGCAAAATTATCCATAAGAGTGGAATAACCAGATTTAACGGTATATTTACCATCTTTACTGAAGTTCCACACCATCCTATCTGGCTTTGCTCGAACTGGAAGAATTATGCTCGTAATCAACTGCACATCTTAGGCAGAAAGAGAGACTGGATCAGAGTTTTATTCCAACTACCATTCGGATTTATCAGGTCCTCCACTAGCATGTGTTTCAAGCCCAAGTTTGGCCTAATGTCAACTTTGAAATCATCCTTATGTCTTAACCACGGATCACTCCAAACCGGGATCTGTTTGCCATCACACACCACCCAACGATAACCTTTCTGGAGAATAGCTTTTGCTGACCACACACTACGCCATATAAAACTGGGATTAGCCCCGAGAGTTTATGAAAGAAAGGAAGCATCCTTGAAATATTTCGCTTTGAAGATGCGAGCTACAAGAGAGTATGGTTGAGATATAAATTGCCAAGCAACGCAAGATTAAAAGCATGCAGGTTTTGAAACTCCAAACCTCCAACCTCTTTCCGACAATGAAGATTATCCCAATTGTGCCGCTGAATCCCTTTAGCACCTGAAGAGCTAGCCCCCGCCCCCCCAAACAGAAAGAATTCATCATATGTTGAAGCTCTTCGCACAGAGAGACGGGCAACATGAAAGTACTCAATACGTGGGGATGTCCTGCGCAACGGTTTTAAGTTGCACCTCTTTCCCAGCTCTAGATAAGTACTTGTGGCTCCAGCTTTGAAGTCTATTCCACAACTTTTCCTTAAGGACTTAAAACTAGCTCTCTTAGAACGCCTAATCAGCGATGGAAGACCCAGGTACCGGTCTGTGTTCAATGGGTTAGAAACTCCCAAAATATTAGAGTGAATAGCGCCTCTTTCCTCAGCCTAGGAGAGCAATGCAGATAAACCTTCGACACATAAGATATATAAACCTTCGACACATAAGATAATGGATCAACTTGTCGAAGTCTTCAACCTGCAATAATACGGTCAATAAGCTCACCATGCAAAACAACAGCGTAAGATACGATTTCCACACACAACATTAGTCATCGAATCCATTAAGTAGAAAAACCCATCACTGATAGCATCCCGCGTAAGAACTTCCAATCCAAACGATCATACTGTAAATAAGAAAAAGAAAAGATTTGCAGAAAAATGTGTATTTGATAAAGGCAAAGAACCAGCCTTATATACAGACATACTTTTCTTGTATACAAGCTTATAATTATACTTATAATCAAGCCTATAATCAAGCCTATAATTAAGCATATAATTAAGCCTATAATCAATTCTATTATCAAGCCTATAATTATGATAATTAATTAAGCCTATAATCAAGTCTATAATTATGATAATTACTACAATTAAAATATAAACACTAAATAAGAAATTTATAGTACAAGACATAAAAATATCCATATGATTAACAGAAAAAATAGCTACAAAGTTCCCAAAAGATCGAACTCAGCTGCTAAAAATACACAAGCGATTATTCCAATATTGAACACTTGCCGAAGAGAGTTGTAAGGCATTGATGTCATAAGGAAATGTTGGGGCAGAAGACTTGAACCAAAGCCAACAACAAAAGAAAATAAATTGAACATAGGACAAGAAGTTGATGTCGGTGTTAGTGAAAGCTGCTCCATTACAGGACAACCAAAGGGTCCATAAAATAACGTTAAACAAGATCGACTAAAATCGACGTTAAAGCTTATGTCGAACTAGCTTATCCCCACCAACGAAGGAAAAAACATTAAATACGCCAGGAAAAAAATAATGAAGGAAAATATGAATTCCAGTTTCACCAAAGGCACCACAGAGATGACACCGGTTAGATGCAATAGAGCATAAATTGACGCTAAAGTGGAAGTCATTAGTGCAAAGGCAATCATGTAAAGATCTCGACTTTGGCTGGAATGATGCTTGTTCCAAACATGTGGAATTTTGGATTGCTGCCCAAAACGATGAACCATAAAAGCCTTGTAACAAGAGCTGACTGAAAACACACCACTATTGCTCCCTTGCTGAATGACCTTATCAGAAGTATTAACCTTGGGTTTCTTCAAGTTTAGAAAAAGAACAAGAGAGCTAATATAAGCATGATCAGCACTCATTAACAGATCGGACCAGTGAAAAACCCAATGCCACTTGCCACCATCCCACCGACCCATCTCAGCTATAAACAACCAATGCCAAAGGGAACGAGCAAAGAGGTTTGGATATAAAGCAGCTAAAGAAGCGTCGCTAGCCCAAACATCTGTCCAGAAAAGGATAAAAGCACCATCCCCCAGCTTAAAAATCAACCTATTGCTAAGCAAATCAGAGTAACTATCACTCCTAGTGAAAGAAGAAATAATGCCTCGCCACACTGAAGAACAGTCAGCAATATTGGAATCAGAAATAAAGTCAAGATGTGGAGCTTTATTAAGTCTCCATAGCCACTTCATAAGCAAAGCTCTATCATGTATATTTGTGATTCCCAACCCTCCTAATCTCTCAAGCGTAACAAGAAGAGACCAATTAGCATTGTAAAGTTTATTAACAAGAAGAGACCAATAACATGCTAATGTTTAAAAGACACCCCTTCCAAATGGCCAACTTCTATTGAATCTTAGAGATAATCGGTTTTCAAGTGGAAATACGATGTGGAGATCCACCAAGAGGCAAACCGAAGCAAAAGAAGATTGGCAACCTTATGTAAAATTGTATTAGCAATAGAGTCGACAGTACCATGCGAAATGGATATACAAGTAACAGAGCTCTTGTGGAAGTTAATTTGAGACTCAAAGCAAAGAAGAAGCAGGGCAACATACAGGCTAAAGCTTAGAACTCAGCAATACTAGGCTTAGTGAAAATAAGCATGTCATCCATAAATTACATATGAGAGATTATTGACCCATTATTAAGTAGTTGAATACCCGAAATAAGCTTTTAAGGAAGCAGCTTACAATCATAATTGATCAAGGTTCTACCACAATGATAAAGAGAAAGGGAGAAATCAGAAAGCCTTGTTTCACACTGTTAAAGGAGCGAAACTGACCCGAAGGAACAACATTGACAAGAATAGCTGCCTTAGAATTATCAAAGCACTCAAAAAGCCAATTACCCCACTTAGCACCAAATCCCATTTTAGAAAGCACCTAATACAAGTAGTCCCATTTAACAAAATCAAATGCCTTTTCAAAATCAAGCTTAAAAAGAGCACAAGGGATTTTACTCTTTTTGCAGCAGTCAACAACTTCATTAGCCACCAGAAAACCCTTCTAAAATCTGACACCCGACAATGAAAGCAGATTGATTGGGAATAATAAGATCATCAATGAGAAGCTTGAGACAGTTGGCCAGTAATTTAGCAATAATTTTATAGATCCCATGAATCAAGAAAAATTGTTCTATAGTCCTTAATCGAATTGGAAGAAAGTTTTTAAGGTGCCAGAGTAATAAAAGCCCATTTAATCTCATTGGGCAGCCTGCCAGAGGTGCAGAAGTCATCTACCAGTTCATGAATATCATCTTTAATGAACTCTGACAACTTATGACAAAAGAAATTCACTCCATCAAGTCCAGGGGCCTTATCAAAGCCACAAGACCAGACCGCCTGACACATCTCATCCATATAAAAATGCTTTTGAAGCTCAGCAGCTTGCATAGGAGTAAGGCGCTTCAAACCAAGATTAGAAATAGAAGATGCTTTGTAAAACCGAGACGAAAAGTGGTTTAGGAAAGTAGCTGATATCTTAAAGTGGTCAGAGTAAGTGATATCACTGCATTTGATCTGGTGTATGGTATTACGCCGCCACCTGTTAGAAGCTTGAAGATGAAAAAAATTAGCCAATGTTTGGAAAATCGTTTAAGGAGGAAGGAAAATAAAGAGAAAAAATAAAATTTATTTTTTATATTTAGATAAAAAAGAAAAAAATAAATTTTTTTTATTTTTTTCTCATCTCATATTTGGTTAAAAAAGAAAAAAATAAATTTATTTTTCTTCTTTAATAAAAAAGTATTATAGATAAATATGTAAATTGATCATAAATTCCTTCAATAATCGTATTTTTTCTCCATTTTGAAAGAAAAATAAAGAAAGAAAAATAAAAATTATTTTTTCATTCTTTATTTTCCTTTTATTTTCAAACAATAAAAAGTTGTAATAATTACTTATTTTTTTATTTTTATTTTCCTTTCTCTTTTATTTTACTCCAGTCCAAACAAAAGGTTAGTGTTACTATCTCCCAGACATCACCAGTTAGTCCTAGATTTATGTTTCTACAAGCTCTTTTACTGACGGGTAAGATGATCATGATGAGAGCAAAGGTTTTGCAAAGCAGTATTCTCCTTAGCCAAAGAGTCCCAGTCTTCGCAGCAGCTCTAAAAGTGAAAATATCATTGTTGACCGCAAGAAGGGAAATGTTAAGGCAACCAAAGACAACATTGTTCTAGACAACCAACATGTTGCGAAGCTTAGTAAGCTTAGACGCAACATTCAAAAAATGCAGGAAGAGAATTGTAAAAATGTTGTACCAATATTGTAAAAACTAGGATGAGACCACCAATAGTCTAAAGAATGAAATGACCTAGCCCCATTATTAATTATAAAGTTAGATAACCAAAGAATGTTGTGGTCAGAAGGTCCACAAGGGAGAGACAACAAGTGAGAGTCATGTTGTGGTTGTCCCCCCACACGAAGGGCCCGTAATTAAAAAAAAAAAGAATGCTTTCATGACTAAGCAGCTTAGAGTGGCCTATAAGATTGAAAGTCGACGACATAATCCACTTAGGCTAAGTGGCCTTTGATTTTGCCTATAAATAAGAAATAAGGCAGTGTTGATAAATGGATGAAGGTGTGTGTGTATGAGAACAAAATCTCAAGCTTATGAGAGAGAGTAAGGGGTTGTTTAGAGCTAGTGGAGAGTTCTAAATATTTGTTAAGAGGGTTTACAATTTTTCCTTCCAAAAGTTGCATTGTGTTACTATAAGAGTTATAGTGAATTATCATTTGTAGATCGTGAATGTAGGTTTATTGAGAAGCTGAACCACGTAAAATTCCTTCTGTTGCCTTTTGTTTATTTATTTAGCTTTTACTGTACATGTGAAAATTCTCAAAAATTTCCCAATAAGTGGTATGAAAGCCTAGTTCTTATTTTAAGTTGAGAGAAATTTTTGAGATAGAAACAGAACTATGCAGTGTCAGCCACTATTCATTGAGACTTGTAGTGGGAATTTTGAAGAGGGTGTTTTAATAGTAGAGGCTTATGTAGAAACCATGGAAAATCCATTGAAGTTTGCAATCCTTTTGTTTGATGGAAAGGACAATTTTAATCAATATTTGTGTACTATCTAGGACGTTTTGGTGCAACAAGGTCTTGATTTAGCTTTGGAGGAAGAAAAGCCATAGAGTATGACTAAGAATGAATGGAGAATTATGCAGAGGAAGGCAGTGAGCACCATCCGGTTAGCACTTGCTCCACAGGTCAAATTTGAAGCCATCAAAGAGACGTCACCAAAGGCATTGTGGGACAAATTAAAGGAGATATATGTGTGAAAGTCATTGACTAACCAGTTGTTCATGAAAATGGAGATGTCTTCACTCAAGATGGGAGAAGGAGAAAACCTTCATGACCACATTAACAAATTTAATCAGTTAGTGTGTAAGTTGGTAAATGTTGGTGAAAAAGTTGAAGATGAAGAGTAGGCATTGCTCTTACTTGCTTCTTTGCCTAAATCCTATAAGCTATTGGTGCAAACAATATATTCTAGAATAACTACATTGAAATTGATTCAGGTGATAATGGTGCTGAGAGAAAATGAGAGAATGATGAGGGGTGAGAGCACTTCAACTAGGAGTGAAAGTCTAGCACTAGTTGAAAGTAGTAATGGAGGAAATAGTCAAAATAAAAGGAGAGGTAATCAAAAAACAAGATCAAATTCTCGATCGAAAGACTATAGCAATGTGGAGTGCTATTACTGTGGAGAGACTAGTCACATACAAAATGGCTGCCCAAAGCTCAAAGAAGACTTGAAGAGTCTTAAGCAGCTGTAAGAGAAGATGAAGGGTAAGCTATAAATTGATGATGATTCCTCAAATGTGGTCTAAATTAGTGATGAATATGAAGATGAATTTTGCTTGCTGTAAGAAGAAGATGTTTTTGATGGTTGCTATGGTGAGAGCAATTTGAATTGGGCAAAAAGCAATAAAGTGAAGAAGGATGAGAAAACTACGAAACTGGTCCAGTTGTATGACAAGGTTGAGATATGTGGGATTTTAAAGCAAAATGTTACATCAGTTTAGAGTAGGGAGCCCTATAAACTAATTTTTAAAAAGACTGTTAAACCTCAGAGTGTAGAAGACTTCTATTTGAAGAGGAGCACAAAAAGACTATACTCACAGGAGCAAATTATGAAAAAGTTGAAGCTGCAGTTAAGCCCTCCATATTGTCGGGAGGGGGGGAATTGTTGTGGTAGTCCCTCCATATGGAGGGCCTACAATTAAAAAAAAAAAAAAAAAAAAGGAATGTTTAGCCATGAAGCAAAAGTGCTTCATGACCAAGCAATTTGGAATGGCCTCCAAGGTTGAAAATCAGAAACATAACCTACTTAGGCTAAGTGGCCTTTGGTTTTGCCTATAAATAGGCAACAAGGCTATGCTAATAAATGAATGAAGATATGTGTGAGAGAACAAAATCCCAAGTTTGTGGGAGAGAGTAAAAAGTTGTTTTAAAGCTAGTGGAGAGTTATAAATATTTGGTGAGACGGTTTACAATTTTTTTGTCCAAAAATTGTATTGTATTGCTATAAGAGTTATAGTGAATTATCTATTATGGATTATGGATTATGGATGTAGGTTTATCAAGAAATCGAACCACGCAAAATTCTTATGTTGCTTTTTGTTTGTTTATCTTGCTTCTGCTGTGCATGTGAAAATTCTCAAAAATTTCCTAACAAGTCAGGCATACCAGTAATCTAGGAAGTTGAGACTATAGCCCGATTAATGCGACTCATACTAAAGCTGTTATGCCAAGTAAATCGGGGGCTGAAAGTTCTTTTTTTTAGTGTTTTTAAGCTTAAGTCCAATTTAGGAGAAAAATTCCAAATGATGTCTTACTTTGGGCTTATATTTTGTGATTTTGTAGGACATCCTAGAAATTAGAACTGATTGATGAATTATAGGAGTTTTCTAGATGAAATTGTGTAGTTTCAGAAGTTTAGGGACTAAACATAAATTTGATAGTTAGGGACCAGTTTTGAAATTTTTCAGAAAAAATTTCAATCCTTTCCTAATTCAGTTGAGAAAGAATCTATACAGTATTTGAGAAGCCTCACCGTGTCCTATCCTAAATGAGAGAGGATTTATTATTTTTTTTCCTAAATTGTGGAGGATGATGTTTTCCTATTTTGGGGCGAGTAGGGAAGTATTACTAGGAAAGGAGAATTCTAAAAAGGGGGACGTTTTTTTTTTCTTTTTTTTGAGAGAAGTAAAGGAAAGAGGAGAATTATTGGTCATCCATCAAGGTTGAAGAGAATCAAAAGCCACAAGGGTTTTATCATGAAATTTTTTCTATTTTATTTTCTCTTTATGTTGATGTTGGCTAGTAATTCTATTATGTGAACTAAATTAGTTAGGCCCTTGGGTATGATGAACCCTAAGATAAGTTTTTGAATTGTGATTTTCTTTAGACAATTCAATTTTTTCATTATTTTATAGAATTCAATTGTGTTTGCTTTTTATTTCCTTGAATTGATATGTCCAGAATATTGATTCTTGCTTTACAATTATTTAAATTTAGATTGAAAAATCAAGTTATTAAATAGGTTTATCACAATTGAAAGGAGTTGCATGTAACTATAGAGATAGAATAACATAAATCCTCCTATTTAAGGCCAAATCTCATAGTGAAATTCAAAGGAATTATAATGCGATTTTAGGGATTTTAATTAGAAAGAGATTTCAATTAATCAACCTAGAATTAGATGTTAATTATCTTGAGAAGGATTTTAACATACTAAAGCGATTTCCATAGTTCCATAAACATTGAATTAGATCGTATTTTTGAAAAATTAATTTCTTAACAAGTCTTAGGGGAATTCAGTACTTGAGTGACATTTGTCATATCGGTCGCCATTTGTCATATCTGTTACCTTTTTCCGCTCTCTAGTTCATATTTTTATTATTCTAATTTGTTGAATTAGTTTATTTTAGTTTTTAATTTGTTAATTAATTCACTTAAATTTATCGATTATATAATAAAGAAATAGCTAATACTAACACTTTTAGTCCTTGAAGGATCGACACTCAATACTCCTACGCTATATTATGCTCAATAGGTGCACTTGCCTATTTGATCTATAGGTGTTGGCCTCATATCGTATTAAGTGCTGTAGAGATCAAGGTCAATAAAATGACAGGTAGAGATGAAGTCAATGAAGCTATGGGCACCAGAAGAGAGACTCGTAGAAGAAGATCGCTTATCAGCTTTACAAACTTGATTAAAATTGCCAATGAGAAGAGTCAACATATTATAATGAGCAACAATCTAGTTGTTGAGATCCATCTAGAGGGCAACCTGATCAAAACTAGCACAAGGAGCATATATAGTAGCAATTGCACAAGAGAGATTCATAGCTAGAAAATACCCCTCTACAACAATCTAAGAAGATGAACAACACTTGAATGCAATTGAAAATTGAGCCTTCCCAAGAGAGTAGAAGACCTCCAAAAGCCTTATCAATGGTACGACTGAAGATCTGATTGAAATTTCCCATCCTCCAAAGATTCCTAATGGTGGGAAACTTAATCTTTGTGTACTTAGTTTCAAGAAAAATAAGAATCTCAGCTCTTTTTTTAACAAAAACATTATGAATATGTCTAGACTACCTACTACCACTAATACCACGAGCATTCTAAGTAATGATAGACACCAAAAGAACTAATAAAATAAAGAGTAGGCAACCTACTGTGTAAAACCCTTCCAGTAGAGGGTATCATGGTCCACCATATCTTTGATAACTTTAGTGGCAAGTTTGTCATAAGAACTGAAAGCAAAGTCTTGCCAAGCTGCAAAGTGCAGTCAGCCTTCATAGGAGAGTCTAATTATTGAGAGAAGCACTTTTTGGTGCCTAAGCGAGAATCTATACGAGCAATATCATTATCAAATGGATGCCAGAAGGAGATTTTCGGGGTGAAGGAGCAAACTTTCTTTTATTTTGAACTGTATGATGGCCTCTATGTTTTAAGCACTAAGGAGAATATAAAAGCTCTGTCAAGGATTTGAGAGTCGAAGCCTTATGATGCCGTTGAAGAAAATAGTTACTATTGTTGGGCACTGAAGCCAAGGGTCACACTATGATCAATCTTTAGGGCTCTTGGTAGAATCAAGAGCCACCAAACCGACTAGAGGTGTTATTGCTAGCTCGTTTGAAGATGTAAGAGAGTGATCTAAGGCTACTGTGTCAATTGCATGCATAAATCCTAGTTGAATAGGATCACCCAAACCCATAGAAAACTCATCCAGCTTATAACCAATGCTTGTTAAGGGTAAAACTTCATGACAAAAAGTAGGGGTAGTAACATCCTGTACAGGCGACACATCATGCATGTAGGGCTGGTCCTTATTCCCGTTATAGGTGCTAGGGTGTTGCTGAAACTAAAGGGGTTGATCAAATTTTGAATTAGAATACTGGGCACTAAGCAAAGACTCAGGGGACAACATCCATATTGTCATTGCTACTAGCACTCTTATCATAATCATTAAAATCATCCTTCATGATGCCAATCCTTGGATCGCTAGTAATAAGCCTATGATAGTTTAGGTGGAAAACAATATAATGTTTATAAAAAAATGCATGATTAGAATCTTCTACAACAAGAATAAATAATTTACTATCCTGATGAGCAATGGATAGAGTTTTATTAATGGGATCAATAGAGGTCGTGCTGATGAGAAGTCTAGCATCGTCTAAATGAATCTTATTGTGTATGTCACAATCCAGAGTGATAAAGTCCCCAAAAAATTTTGCAAACAATTCGAAAAACTCTAAAGTCCATAGTTAAAGAGGAATGCAATGACAATCCAACCAGATAAACTATCGCATAGGTACAATGTTAGGATCATAGGGGCAAACATTTGAAAACTAATGGTTAAGTAGAACAACAAAATTAGATTGGTAAATAGACTTCCTTTCTAAAGAGGTGAAAGTAAGAAGCATAAGAGAACCACTTAATGGTGCAACTCTAAGACAATCATGCCCAACATTAGTAATGGATTCTTATAAGGTGAAGGCAAGATTCTTGTCTTTGATAATGTCTATTGTTGAACGATCCAACCAGTCATTAAATATAGGCACTCCTAAATAATGCCTATCAATAATTCCAGTATTAGGTTTAAACAGATAGGGGCGTGGCATACCAATAGTAGCTTAAGCATAGGACTTATCATCACGCAGAGCTGCATGAATGGGTCGTGGGAAGAAGACTTGGTTATCAAGGGTTTGTAGAAAGAAAGCTCTAAAGATCGAAGAAGGAAAGGCCTGCTTTGATAGGACACCTCATGAAAGAGCTTATCGTCATCAATGAAAACAAAATTAATGTACTGAAGAATGGTTGGGTAGTCCTTTCTTAATCGTAATTCAATGAAATTGAAGGTCTTGTTGTGCTTAGATTGCTTATTAGGAACATCTACTTTATTGATCTACCAATGTTTAAAGAAAATATGCCAAAGAGATTCGGTGTTCCAATAGGAAGGAAAATTCTCTAGGTAGATGACGCGACTAGCTGGGGGAGGAGGATGGAGCCGCATAAGGCGGGGAAGGGTGGTTGGTTAGTGAACATGACCAATTGATCCTTATTATAATGATAATCTTCTCATGCTACTTTATGAGCCACTAAGTTTGCATTCTTACTAACACGCGCAAAGGAAAGGACAAAAAAAAGCCATTAAAAGTAGTAATATCTTCATTTAACAATCCCAATTGAGAGTTCCCTTTTTTTCTTTTCCCCTCTGTGCTTCTTGAATCACTTCAAGGTTGTCAGACTCAACTTCAAAGGCATAGACATACAATTTCCACTACTAGTTTTAAGCCATTTAAAATAGCAAAAGCTTCTGCAATTTCCACAAGGAACTCACTTTTATCTAGACTGAGGATGTAGCTATAACTTTGCCCAAAGAATTTTGAAGAAGAAGCTCCAACCCATGACCTTTGCTCACCCATATGGCAACATCTATGTTTAATTTTATCTTATCTATTGAAGAGATCATTCATCTTATGAGCATTGTTAGGCTAATTTGCACTCATAGTTGTTAAACTATAGCTCGAATTATACAATGGCCATATAAATATTGTTTTAGCATCAAATACACTAAACTAATATAATTATTACATATTAATTTGTTAATGAATTTTTCAATGGACAAAATTTCAATTGCCTCCCTAAATTTTTTAAAAAGCGCATATTAGTCCAAATAAAATTTTAATTAATTTAACCTTATGTTCTATTATTTAAAGGGTATTTAAACCCAAAAAATAAAAAAATTATATTTTACATACGTAAATTTATTAAAAAATATAATTTTTTGGTCCTTAATAATAATCCAGATCTTTTATAATTAATTATTTTTTATTCTCATTATCATCTTGAAATCTTGTTAATTCAGTCTTATCAGGTTTAATTTTCACCTTATATTTATATTTAGTTCAAATTTTTTTTGAATATTTTTTTGAAATGAGAATGAACTCATTATTTTTCTTATTTAAAGTAAAAATAATTTCAATTTTATATGTCAAAATAAAAATATATATTACAATATATTATTTTAAAAATATTTTCATCATGAAAATATTTTCTTAATCTTAACTCAAATTTTAGAGTTAGTATTTAGAGAAAGTAATTATTTAAATATATTATGTCAACATGAAATATGTGTTTTTCAAATATGCTTGAGTGCAACATGAAAATAATATATAATTTCATTATAAGAGAAGTGCATTAATAAATATCTAATAATAGTACTTCAAAAATTAATAGATATTAAGTTAATATTTTCAAGAAAATTATTTCTAGAATGATTTAGCTATTTCAGAAATAAATTATTAAATCTCAACTTAAAAAATATAAGAGACTAAATCCTAATGTGAGAAAATTATCTTAAACAATTTAAAATTTTACATTACTAATAGTTACAATAATATCTTTCTATTTGAGAAAATATTTTATTTTTTAATTTATTTCCATATTTTGTGCATAAATTATTGATTTCAATAAGAAAGTTTATTTTTAAATTTATTTCCATATTTTGTGCATAAATTATTTAAAATGATATTTTATTTTGTATTCATAAAAAGGATTATATAATATATTTTTAAACAAAAATTAATATTTAAACTTATAAAATTAAAATTAGTGTATATTAATAGATACAAATATAATTGTAAAATAAAATGAGTACCAAAATTGTAATAATTTTTATTGATTAGCAAAACTCATAAATAAGCTTGAGTTGGATAAAAAAGTTAATAAATCATACGTGAACAATAATGTTAAGTTTGATTTTGAGCTCGATTTAAGTTAAAATTTGAAATACAATAAATAAATCAAATTGGAGCAATATGATTATTGATTCGACTCGGCTTGATTATAGTCCAGCAATAATATGATATTATAATATTTTTTAAATGTTATTTAATCTTATTAATGTTACTTTATTACAATATACATGATTATTAATCAAAATTAACTCATTAATTTTTATTTGAAATGATTTAATTGACTTCAAACTTTTGCACGAACATATACATAATTTGGTTAATCAAAACTAAAATAACTTATAAAAATACTCAAACTAATAAAAAAAACTATTATATTGAGATATATGGGTATCAAATTTAAGAAAATTGATTTGTATTTTCCAATATATTGCTTGTAAATTTTATTATGGAACTAGCTGAAGATCAATGTTACATATTATATTAAATCTACGTTATATATTATATTAAAATGATTGAGCTTATTTAATAAGTATATAAACTAAGAAGATAAAAAAAAAAAAAAAAAGAAGATAATTTGGAATAAGGGAATATGGTTGAAGTGAATTTTTTTTAAAATAAAATAATGTAGCTATATTAAAGAAAATGATAGCAAAGTTAATTAAATTTAAATTTGTAGGGAGTACAAATGGTGAGAGGAAGACACATTGGGCAATTTGGGACCCATTGAAACAAGTAAAGGACAAGGGAGGCATGGGCTTTAGAGATTTGCATTATTTTAGTGTTGTAATGCTAGAGGTTGCGTAGTGATGAAACATCCTAGAGAGGGCTTCAGTAATGCAAAGTAAGGTTATCAACCTAGCTTCTTTTGGCGTAGTTCGACATCATCAAGGCATTTGGTGATTGAAGGTTCAGCGTGGAGGGTAGGTGATGGATGTTATAATCATCCTTTTATGAAAATCGTCATATAAACTCGAAAACTCATATTAAATTATCAAGAAATATAAAAAAGATTAAACAAAAGTATACCTAAATCTATAATGACTAATAATTTTTTAGAGTCGTGCAATTAAACTTATATATTAATACATACTCTAAAGAGACTTGTTTTAAAATTTTTTCTCAATTTTCTTTCAAGTGATGAGATGTCAAAAGAATAAAACAAAACATATGTATGAATTGGGACCATCATCATTATATATATTATCTTTTAGAATTTATATTTTGCCCATCATATGAATAACTCTAGGTTTCTACACATCAAAAGCCCCCACCGTATTAGATATATTAAAGCCTAAATTATTCAACCTTATTAGATCACTTTTAGTTGGACTTAACATTATTTGACAGTCTATAACACATAATTTTTTTACATATAAGTCCAATATTAGATTTATGATCCAACAATCTCCCATTTGGGCTATGTGTAACCTTATAACAATGTATTACAAAAATAATTGTATGAGCTCAACTTTGCTATCATTACCAAAATATATATCTATAATCAATCTAGTCCATCAATCAACATATGATCAAAGTGGCCTTCATTACACTTATCATAACTCAACCTATCAATGATCACATATATAAATACAATTGAATGATATGGATCATGATGTGAATGTATAGCATGGAAATTTCATGCAATGTGATTTAAACATGCTTATTTCCAACTAGTCCACCTTAAACTTTAGTGAGATCAAATTATACCAAGATCAGAGTAAAATAAGCCAAAATTTTATTTCTGCAAAAATATCTATTAATGAAAAAATATATATAAATGTTAATATCAAAAGCGTCTAAAATTACAAACTTCCACTAAAACTGAATATCCTCAAACAACATGACACATATACAACCAGTATGCTCATAAAACATCTTAGGTGGTAATCTCTTAGTAAACAAATCCACAATCATGGAGTTTGTGCCAACATGCTCAATAGACAAATGTCCATTTTGAACTATTTCTTTAACAACTAGCACCACACAAAAAAAAAAAATCAAATTTAATTACCACATAAAAGTAGTAGCTAAAGCCTTAGTGACTATCTTAGCGACTGACATGTTTTAATCACTATTTTTCGAGTAGTTAAACTAAATTTAACGACTAATGCAGTCGCTAAATAGCGACTACCAAATTGTAGTAGCTACTTAATTGTAGAAGTGACTATGGACATTAAAAATAGTAACTATTTAGCTACTAACTACGGTATTCGCCAAGATATTACTTTAGCTTCTAAAATTCTTATAGTCGCTAAGGTCAAAATTTTAGATACTAACTTTCTTGTAGGAGCTAAATAGAGACTATTACCACTTAGTTGTTAAACTTTACATTTTAGCTACTAATGCACTTGTAGTAGCTAAATAAAGACTATTTAGTTGCTACTTATTGTAGTAGCTAAAATTTTTTAAAATATTAAATTTAATAAAATTTAATTATTTATGAATATTATTTATTATTAATATTATTTAGTAATATTATTTACTATTTATTAATATTATTTATGAATATTGTTTAATTAAATTTTAATATTATTTATTCATATTAATATTGAAAAAAATAAATTAAAACAAAATAAAATTTTAAAATTCTATTATAAGAATAAAGAAAAAGAACATTAACATCCCATGTTTTAAAAGAAAAGGTACAGATAAAGTCTTCATCCCATGTTTTATAATTAAAAAAATATAATTAAACAGCACACTAAAGATCATTTGTGATCTAGTCTATTGCGAGGGATCATCTGAAGTTGATGAAAGGACAATTGAATCTGTACTTGATAAGACACCTGTTAAAATAAAAAAATTCAATTAAAATAAAAATAAAATCTTTTAAAATAAAAATTCAATCAAAACATGTGAAAGTAAAAATTCGATAAAAATAAAACCAATTAAAAAAATAAAATCCAATCAAAATTATCGAATTAACTTAAATCAGACTAATCTACCACGATATCATTTTCCAAACATGTTAAATATCAAAAAATAAAAATATTTCTCATTAACAAATGAAGCATAAAAATCTTTATAATATCATTCTATTAACTCATTAAAATAAAATAATTTTTCCCTAAAATGATAATATATAATAATTTTATAAATCTTAAGTGATCCACTTAATCACGTGTTTCTTTTTATTATATGACTTTTTTAACTTTTAGAGTAAATAACTTATTTTCAAATGAAATATTAAAAAATAGAAATTAATATAAGCTATTTATCTAATAGTCTAGTAATCAAACATCTCCCTCCTAATGCAAAAGTCAATCAATACCACGTAAATTAGCTCATAATATAATCTAATATATATATATATATATATATTAAAAAATTATACTTGAAAATGAAAATAAAACAAAAATGATCTGCTGACCTCGCTGCTGTATCAAAGACAAAAGTGCTTCTCACGTCAAAAACAAAGCAAACGATAATATATTAGAAAGCAAACATTTGATCCAGGATTCATAGACTTACCCATACAAATGTCAGGAACAGAGTTGCAGAGACCATGGACCACTATCAAAATTCCAAACCATTTTGTTACAGCAATCCGTTAAAATCATGGGTTTGACCCCGGATAACCCATTTAATCCGCAAGGTCTGGCGAATCCTGATCCTAATCCTTGGGATTTGCAGCCAAATCCTCAACTTCCATATCAAACTCTGGTTCATCATCGCAAATAACATCTTCATTAGGATTGCCAGCGATTATATCATCATTTAGTAACTCCTCCCAGATAGTCTCCTTAACCGAATCCAATTGTCTACACCACTAGTCCCTTGTACAGAACTTGCGATTGCGTCTAATATATAAGTTAAGAGTCAGCCAGAAGCAATCAAAGAATTTCAAATACATATTAAAAAAAGATTAAATACAATGTTCAAACAGCAAAATGACATACCCCAAAGTCAGCTAATAATTTGCAAGACATTTTCAGATGCCAGTAAGGATACAATATTAAACAAGTTCACTACATAGATCCTCTAATACTGTTTATAACATTATACTAACCATTAAGAGAATTATCCAATACTTCTAGATATTCGAAACTTGCACCTGTGTATAGAATATGAAATAATATAACAGTAAGCAGCAGAAAATATCCCAAAACTTTAATCCTTTTTATTTATTTCGATGCATGCTCTTTAATCTGTTTTTAAAACATTATGATGTTTTAGGAGGAAATGTTTAAATCACATCTTTCAAAAACTTAAAATACTAAAAGAACAGTTCATTTCAACTATCAAAACTATACTATGTCTATTTAATCATGTATGAGAAAGAAAACATGCATATACTTGATTAAATTGCAGACAGATGCAAGATATTAAGTTCTTTTATAAAAGAGCAAAGAAACTTAATACTTACCCGTAACCGTATGGGGCATAGAAAGGAGCAACAGGCATGAACGATCTTTGGGATCTGAACCCAGAATATGGGTTTGAGCACCTTCCTCTATTCTGCTTCATCCCAAGAATGTTGGTTCTCTTAGTAGAGACCTAAGGACAAACCAGACCCATCACTAAAATCATCTACAACAATTCAAAGCAATTAACAGGAAAGATAACAATTTAAAATACCTTTAACTGACGATCATGCATCTCTGATTCATTTAATAACAAAGCATGTTGAACCGCATCAAACCCTACAAATTCAACATAAGCAAATCCTTTTGGTTGACCATACTTGTCAGTCAAAATTTCAACTGATGCTAAAGGAGTATCTAGTCTTGACAGTTGACAGTAAGAAAGAAACAAATACCATGCAACTATTAGTTTTATATCTAGTCAAGCTTCAAATAATCTACAATTTCATTATATCATCTTAAAAATAAACATACAACCTCATCTATGGTGATAAATAAACTTGCATGAGATGGTATTAATCACATAACAAGTGTGCAGTAGTATGAAGATAAGGAAATCAAACTTTTATGTACAACCTGTATATTATTATACATGAATATTCCGTAGCTCTCAATCATATTTATCTTAAATCTAAGCGTTACATTACTATAGCAGCAAAGTCTGAAAACAAAACCAGATTAGTTCATGTGGAACAAAATGAATATTAATTCATATTTAATCTTAACCTAATCCAAACATAATAAAGCAACTTTACTTAAGAAATAAATTAATATACTCTGTCCCTTTCAACAAGGTTAGTGAAAATCTCCTTTGTCAGGTTCTCAATCAAACAGTTTGCAAACACTATGGGCAAGTTCTAATTCTAAAAGTCATTGATCAATGGAGTTACTGCTACCTAATCAATTTCTATTCCCTTCAAACACTAAAAAATCATACACGTTCCTACACAATTGAGCTTACAAAAAGCTCCAAAACCCAACCTAAACAATCAGCCCTGCAATTAGGTAACTAATTGTCTTTCTTGTTATCTATATAATGTATAATAAAACTTACGCAAACAAAAACAAAATGTTTGATTTACCGCAACAAACCTCCGCTAACTAAACAAGAACATTCTTGAAATTTTTAAAAAACCAAAATTTCTCATATTTCTGACATTTTCTTGACAAACTAATAGAACTCCTAACCTAACCAACACCGTGAGAATCTCGAAAAAGGACACCAATATGAGATGGCAGAGACAATGTAGTGAAAGGAAGAGAGGCAATGGCTAGGGTTCGCAAAATCTGGAAGAAAATGAATGGTGTGAATGACAAGACGCACTAGGAAGGAAAGGAAGGAAAGCTTTTGATAGGGTTCACAAGAAGGAAAGGAATAGTGTGAATGACAAAGGCAATGACTTGCTTTTGTTAGGGTTCATAGGAAGGAAACAAATTGTGTGAAAAGATAAAAGAAATGATAAAGAAACAAGACAAACTAGGTGTATTTTTTAAAGTTCCTTAACGACTAATTAGCTATTATCATATAAGCAGCAAACCTTAGCAACTAACAATATTTTTATTCGTTAAGCTACTATAAATTTAATTATATTTGGCTACTACAAAAAGTAGTCGCTATTTAACAATTACAAACCATGTAATAGCTAACCATTTAGAATTTAATATATTATACATAATATTAATATATATTAATATTTATAATATTAATATTTGTAATTTAATATATTATATATAATAATATATAATTATTATATAAATAATATATAATTATTAAAAAATAAATATTATAATTATATTATATTAATAATATATGTATAATATATAATATAAAATATTATAGTATATAAATTGTATAAATATTAGAAAATAAATAAAAAATACATATTATAATTATATTTTATATTAATAATATATTAATGTTAATTATATATAATAATTTATTATATAATATTATATTATATACTTAGCGACTACCTAGCTACTACAACGGACAGTAGCTAAGCTACTATTGGAGGTAGTTAATTAGCGATTACAAACCATGTAACAACTAATTAGCAACTATTTAGGTACTACTGGAGGTAGTAGCTAAACTTAACGACTAAAATTTTGTTAGTTGCTAAGTGTTGAGCGGAAAAAATTTATTGTGCAAAAATTTTCATTCTTTTAGCTACTATCCATCGTGTAGTTGTTAATAACGACTGCATAGATACTAAATTTTAGTAACTAACAATTGACGCCATATATTTTGCTACTATGTAGTCGCTAAGTAGTTGCTATTTAGTCTCTAAATAGCAATTAACACAAGGAGTAGCTAAATTTTAGTAGCTATTTCCATATTTTCTTGTAGTATAGGAACTTGAAGTCAATATGCTCAATTTGTTGATCTCTTATTGTTATTGAAATATAAACTTGTTGACTTATTATCAAAAAATAACTTAACTGGCCCGTTAATGTCATCCATTATGCTAAATTTCGAACAAAGTTTTGTAGCCATATTCCATGATTGGATGCCTCATAACATGCTATAAACTATGTTTCCATGATAAAAGAGATTATAAGAGACTGTTTAGCTCTCTTCAAAGAAATGACACCTTTAGCTAGCAAATAGATATAGCTTGAAGTAAATTTCATACTATCTTGGCATCTAGTAAAATCAGAGTCAATAAAACCAATGATCTCTAGTTGATCCAACCTCTGACATGTGAGTATATATTCTTCTATTCTCTATAAGCACCCAAGACTCGTTTGACTACTTTCTAATGGTCTGTTCCTTGATTGCTTAAACATCTACCCAACATTCGAGTGACATACGCAATATCCCGAGGAGTACAAACCTGAGCGTACATTAGACTCCCTACTACATGTGCATAAGAAATCTTCTGCATGTCCCCTTTCTCAAAATCATTCTTAGGACACCAATTGAGACTAGATTTGTCTCCATTAACCATAGGGGTATCACTTGGTTTGCAATCTTGCATTCCATATCTTTTAGGAAACTTTTTAATATATCCTTTTTGTGATAATCCAAGAATACCCAAAGATCAATTTTGGTGTATCTGAATGCCTAACAAAAATGAGGCATCACCAAGACTTCTTTGCTAGAAAGCTTTTGGTTTTATGTAATAAGCCCATATTGTTATTGGAAAGCAAAATGTCATTGACATAAAAAAAAAATATACTTGTTCCCACAAACCTTATGGTATACATAATCATCAACCAAGTTTATCTCAAAACCAAATGAAATGATCACTAGATGAAAACTTGAAATACCATTGTTGACATGCTTGCTTAAGCCTATAAATGGATTTCTTGAGTTTGCAAACCATATTCTTTGGATCTCTCGGCATAAAGTTTTCTAGTTGCACAATATAAATTGTTTAATAAATGTTGCCGTTTAGAAATGTTGTCTTTACATCCATTGAATGTAACTTAAGATTGAAATACGCTACTAATGCCACTATGATCATAAAAGAGTTTTTCAAAGAAACTAATGGCATTATGAAAATAAAAGAGTTTTTCAAAGTAACTAGAGAGAAAGTCTCTTTACAGTTGATGCCTTTCTGTTGTGTAAAGCCCTTTGCAACATGACGAGCTTTGTATCTCTCCACATTGCCTTTTAAATCCTTCTTAGTTTTGAATATTCATTTGTAATCAATGGGTTTCAGACCTTTTAGAAATGGGACAAGATTCCACATTTCATTGGCATTCATAGACTAATGTCAATCTTATGTTCTTAAAGAAATACAATGCAGTCACTTGGCGTTGCACTTCTCCTTTCTCTAGTGGATCTCCTTAATGTCATAGGTTCTTGAGGTGGTAGAGTTTGTTCTTCTTGAACAATAACTTAAATAGGAGGTTCTTTGACATTATCTTGATTTGTTGTGTCTTCAACGAAGTTAGGGTGCTAATAACACCTATAGGAATATCAACATATTCCTCTTCAAAGATAATGTCCCTAACCCATCACCCTTGCAAACAAGGCATCCTTAAAGAATCGAGCATTTCTTGACTCAAAAATTGACATGGTTGTGGATTATAAAACTTTTACCCCTAGATCTTTTAAAGTATCCAATAAAATAACACTCACTATCCTTAAGTCCAGTTTCTTTTCATTAAACCTATAAGGCCTTACCTCATTTGGACATCCCCAAATCTGTAAGTGCTTTAAACTGGGCGTCTTACCTTTCCAAAGCTCATAAGGAGTTTTAGCAATTGATTTAGTTGAAACCCTATTAAAGATATAAGCTGCAGTCTTAAGTGCTTCTCCCTAAAGTAATTATGGTAAGGTAGAATGAGAAATCTATTCCTCACCATGTCCTTAAGCTTTCTATTGCATCTTTCAGCAACACCATCATAATGGGTGAACCCAACATGGTGTATTGCGGGACAATACCACATTTCTCTAGGAATTTAGCAAATGATCTTGGACATTACTCACTTGAACCAACATATATTCCATAGTATTCACCACCACAGTCAGACCTGGCATTTTTTATCTTTTTGTTGAGTTGATTCTCAACTGCAACCTTATAACTTTTGAACACATCCAGTGACTAACTTTCATGAATAAGATAAATATAGCCATACCTTAAAAAATCATCTAGGAGCATTATAATATATTGTTGACCATTCCAAGCATGTGTAGGAAATGGCCCATAAATATTTGTATGTATAAGTTTTAAAATGTTCGAAGTTCTGTTGGCTTCAAATATCCTTTTATTGGTTTGCTTTCTCTTTATACAATTAATGGAAACATAAAAATCTATACAATTAAGGGCATCAAGAATTCTATCTGATACGAGTCTCTCAGTTCTCTGTATAGATATGACCTAATCTCTTTTGCAATAATGAAACAAAATTCTCATTGCGTAAACAAAGCAATTATATCTGTTAAATAAATATTATCATAACCTGATAAATAACCAAAACCAAACGATTTTGAATCATCATGAAATAACCTAAATTTTGTATTTCCAAATAGATAAGAAATAACCAGAATTGTCTAAAGTAGAAACAAAAATTAAATTATATCTAAAAGATGGTATGATAAATGTCTCATCAAGATCTAAATAATTTTCAGTCTTTAACAATAATCTAAATTTCACTATTGTCTCTACTTTAACTCTTGTCTTCATCCATATAGATGTATTTTTCATCATCATTTAGATTTTAGCAACTTAGGAAACCCTACATAAACATAATGATATGAATTGTTGCACTAGAATCTATCCACCAAGTGGGTCTAGGTGCCAATGTTGAATTACCCTAAGAACAAACCATATTAAAAAGCTCACCTTTCTTAGCACGTTGTGTGATACTTGGTTCACTGCTTCTTTCTATGCCCTTCAGCTTCACAGAAGAAACAACTATTATCTTATGCTTCACCTGATTTATTTTGTTGTTTCTTTTGAGATGTTGTATGTGTAGCTTCCATATCCTTCTTCCTTTTCTTTCCCTTGTCCTTATCTTTAAAGATTAAGGCCAAGTGAGCACTTTTTGTCTTATCTTGCATCAACCTTTTGTCTTTCTAAACATACTATGATATGAGCTCATTTAGAGATGATGTCTCTTTCTGATACTTATAGCTCACCTTAATCTAGTTAAACTATATTGAAAGAGATATAAGAACCAAATGCTCTAGCAAGTCCTTAGAGAGATCAAGCTTAAGTGCTTTTAGCTTATAAGTAAGATAAGACATCTCTAGAATGTAGTCCCTACTATTGCCTTTACCCTTATACCTCATTGAAATAAGAGTTGTTAAGAGCATATCTATTTCAACCCTTTCATTCTTAACAAATCTCTTTTTAATATATGCAAGAAACTCTTTAGCCATAGTAATCTTTTCAGACCTTATGCCCCAGAATGCTTCAAGAATGGCCTTCTTCATAATCATGATGCATATGTGATTCGATTTCTCACACCATTCCTTATCCCTCTTATCATTAGAGGTAATCTTAACTATAAGAGGTGGAGGAGCATAAATCCTTCACGCAAGGTTAAGATCTGTAACTCTGAGAACTATCAAGAGGTTATCTTGCCATGGCTTAAAGTTAGAGTAATTAAACATAAGAATTGAATTGATGTTGGCAGTAATGTTAGTTGGAACCATAACTAAACATAGAATAACAAACAAGTAAACAAGCCAACATGAGTCTCGAAACTAAATATCACAATAATTCAAAATAAAGATAAATCTCATATCAAGATACCACATACTCTATTAATATTTTATCTTTAGACAAAATATTAACTTGTAAGTGATATCTTGGAATATGTAATCAAATATTGATAATAGGAATATGTCAAGTCATAAATTTTTTTAAGCTAATTTATTATTTATATAAAAAACTGAATAATCATTATTACCATAAAGTGTACATGCAATTCTGTCAAATATGATTTTCATTTAGGCTGATCAATATTCACATAAATTACATGCACATAACCATTTATAATTTAAGACAAATCAATTTCTATAAAAGAGGTCACTTTGGTGACGTGTTGTTTCAATTAATTCACCTTAGAATATATATATATATATATATATAGCCAAAATAAAATTAATATAAATACCCAGATATTGAATTCATAAAAAAATTAATCGAGACAAAAATAGGATAATCAGCCAAGAAGATCTCCTAAAAAATAATATATAAGTCTAATAATGAAATCCTAAAATTTCAATTCATCAGATAAATAAAAGAAATAATTTCTAGATAATCTAACGTAGGAGGCTTTGATACCATTTGTTATAAGAATCCTTTTATGAAAACCAACACGTAAACTCCAAAACTCATCTTAAATTATCAAAAATTCAAAAAAGGTTAAACGAAACTGTATCTAAATCCATGATAACTAATAGTTTTTTTAAAGTTGTGCAACTAATCTGTCAAATTAATACGTACTCCCTAGAAACTCCTTTAAATTTTCTCTTAGTTTTCTTTTAAGTGATGAGATGCTAAGAATAACAAAACGTATGTATAAACGAAGGATCATTACCACTATATGTATTATTATCTTTTGGATTTATATTTTACTTATTACAAAATAGGAACAACCCTAGATTTTCTACACATTAAAGGCTCACACCCTATTAGATACATTAAAGCCCAAATTATCCAAACCTTAAGAGATCACATTAAGTTGGGCTTAACATTATTTAGCAGTACACAATGCACAATTATTCACATATAAGCCTAATGTTGAATTTATGATCTAATAATAGAAAGAATTTCAACATATGGCAAGTAGGTGGATTGTTACGGAAAATTTTATAAAGCCTCCATACATTATGAATGGCCTCTTTGTGATCACGTCGGTTAGTGCTTTAACTGATAAAGACAAACATAAGCGGACTTAATTTGGAGCTTCTTCTATCCCTTTGATGCAAAATCTATATTCTCATTGCCTTTAAGTTTATGAGCTCCAAATGACAAGCAATTTTAAAGGTTCACAAAATATGGGAGGTTTACTGTGAAATCAGCATATTACCTGGCCAAAGTGATGAGTAATGCTTCATCAGATAGTATAACATCTCCAAGCTCTATCAATCCTCTATGGAAAAAATATGGCAGCTAGGAGTTCCACCAAAGGTCAAGCAATTCATCTGGCGTGCCTGTATAAACTTTCTGTCTACAAAGGATAATATCCTTCATCGAGGGTGTATGTGGATGGTATGTGTAGCTTATTTGGTGAGGCACCTGAGTCGATATCTCACCTCTTCTTTGAGTACAAAATTACAAGTCTAATTCTATATTTGAGTTTGTTTCATCTATCTGTCTCTCTATCCATTATGCTTAGCTTTATAATTTTCTTAAGCAACTTATTACAGATACAATGCCAAGAGTATATGGACTTGTTTTGCATAATAGCGTGGTCTACATGGGGTGCCCGAAATCAGTATTCTTTGAAGCAAAATATCCAGCGATACATGAAATTATCTCAAGATCGGTCTTACTACTTTAGGACTGTCAAAATTCTCAAAAGCGTGAGATGAATGGAGAACAAATTATAATAAAAGAAAGTTGGGCAAAATCTAATGAAGGAATAGGCAAACTCAATATTGATGTGGTTGTATATGAAGATGGAACTTGTGGGTTTGCTTTTATGGTTCGTGGTTGAAATGGTGAGGTGCTACTAGCCGGATAGAAGAGAGTGCAAATGTAGGGCAATAGTTCGGTCATGGAAGGCATGGCTATGAGGTGGGCTTTTTCGATAATCTTAGCAAGTGGTACTAGGAATGTGATGGTTGGAAGTGACAGTAAGGCCCTGATTGATACATTGCTTGGTAAAGGTAATTATGAGATTTACGTGGATACGTTGGTGGAGGACATTGAAGTAATCGCCTGAGAGGTAGTAGTAGATAGCTTTGGCACATTTTGTTGTTGATGTTAGCGATGAGTATATTTGGATTGAGGAAGTTCCTCAACCAATTGACATCCTTGTTCTTGATGATGTAAGACATTTTTCTGATCAGTGATAAATAAAAAAAAAAAAAAAGATTGTTAATCAAAATTAACTCATTAATTTTCATTTGAAATATTTTAATTGACTTCAAACTTTTGTGCTAAAATTAATGTTAATATAATCTAATAATCAAAAGTAAAATCATTTATAAAAAAACTAAAAAAAAAAAAAACTATTATATTGAGATACATGGGTATGTAAATTAAGAAAATAATTGTATTTTCTAATATATGGCTTGTAAATTATATTATGGAACTAGTTGAAGGTCTATGTTTTTTTGGTAATTTATTTAAAATATATTATATTAAAATGTTTGAGCTTATTTAATAATTATATAAGCTAAAAAATGAGAGAAAATAGAAGATAATTTTGGAATAAGGGAATATGGTTAAATTGATTTTTAAAAAAAATAAAATAATGCAACTATATTAAAGAAAATGATACCAAATTTAATTAAATTTTAATGTGCAGGTAAATACAAAAATGTAAGCAAGAAAATGTTTTTTTTTTTATATAGTTTAATATATTATTAATTTAACATTGATTGTTTTAAATATTGTGAAAATAAATAAATATGTATCAACTTTTTGTTTGTTTGAGCTTTTAAATTCCGTGTAAGATTTAAAAGCAAATTTGACTGCAAACACTGACTGAGATTGAGATAATGAGAAGGAATATATATATATATATATATATATATATCCTTGTGCATAAGAAAGAAAGAGAAACCTCGATAGCAAGTTCTTATGTGCAACTTTTTATTTCATCCTTATGCATATAAGATAATAAGAATCGAGGTATAAATGTATTGAATTTTGTGGTAAACTAGTTTCGACTTAACGGGCCATTCCAAATGTTAAATTGATGAATAAATCAAAATTTGAACTTTTTTTACAAAAATGTTAAATTGGCACAGGATGATGCCTCATACAAAGATAGAAGTTGTTCAGTTTAAATATTTTAAATTTGAAAGAAATTTTTAAAAAAGAAAAAAAGAGTCGTCGCTTCATATTTTAATTCACTTAACGGGCCATTCCAAATGTCAAGCTTCAGTCAATATAGGCCATTTACCAATCTACATGATCGTTCATCCGATTGAATTGGTTTATTCTAAAGGCCATTCAGTTGATTTTTAGGTCATTTATCCTTTATTTATGTGTCGCTAGGTTTTTCAAGCGTCATTTTGCATAGGCCATTCACCAAGTTATACAACTGTTCCATTTGAACAGAAGTTTCATGTCTCAATCAATAGTGGCTATTTTTTTAGCACTCTAAAGCCCCTATAAAGGCTTCCAAAGAGGATCACAATTTTTGGGTTACAATAAATCAAATCACTCATAACTTTATAGTTTTTCAAATAAAAAATATTTTAATTTTTAACAAGTCAAATTTAAATCATTTTGGATCAGATCAAATCTTTATATTCTTGGAAATCTAGCTTACATAACTTGAGAATCTAGCTACTTTATATGTCCAAGTGTCAAGAAAAAAACGAACGGAAAACATAATTTTCCCTCCAAGCCAACCAGAAAACAACATAAAATTCCTTAATTTAACTTCTTTCAAACCAGACATATAAATGGAAAGTCAAGATTTCTACTTATCCTTAATTTCTATCCTCCAGCCAAACAACAAATGGAACTAATCTCCATTGGTGCATTTCTTATTTTTGATATTTCTGATCAGAAAGCATAAATGATTAAGAAATGGATGTATTAATTGGCATTACAAGGAATAGGTTGCACAAGTAATGATAAAACACGATGCTGATACGTGCACTGTGCCATTCTAGCTAAGTTAACTGCTACACCAATAAAAGTTTGTGAGAATGGAGAATCAACAACTCGGTCTTTGTTCATCTTCTTCCATGTTTCACCAATTAAATTTCGGATGTTTTCACGGGCTTCTGCTTCTGAAGCTCCTGTTTCATTCATATAACACTGAATTGATTTTGGAACGTCACCTCTCTTTAGTTCATCCTGATAAATAACAAACATTTAAGATTGTAAAGAAACAAAAGAAGAAAAAAGGAAGTGCATGCATCAACTATAGCTTGCATACCGACAAAGTTCCAAGATCATCGGCAAGTCTAAGAATCACGAATGACCACTGAATTATATTAGGATACTGCTCCAGGAATTTCAAGACATCATTTGTAATTGGAGATTTTACAAGAAAAAATGCATGGACTAAGATAACAGGAGCTGATATAGAAATCCATGCATTATCAATATACTCTTCTGAAGTTGGTGTACATCCACTATGGTACCCCTTGGCCTCCAATAAATAAGCTTTACATAGATCTGCCCACTGGATCATTTAAGTTGCTATTAGTACATAAATTTCAGGAAATTGAAGAAACAAAATAAGACAGGTTATGAATAATACATAAATAGCATAAATACGTGCAGCTTTCTTCAAGTAGGGAATGATGTGATATCCATTTTCCTTTAAAATCTCAAAAGCCATTTCATTTATTGAGTAATGGAGGACTAGAAAACATATCTTCATGTAGTCTGGAAGCTGTTCCACAGCATTGACATCCCATCTAAAATCATAGCATAACAAATTGTTTAGTTATATAGTGGAACCCACCAACCCACTAATAAATAATGAGGATGATACATGTCGCAAAGAAGTGATGGTTACAATGTGTTATTCCTAAGACATTATTTGATTTTTTTTATCTTTATAAATTTTATATAGTTTGAGTATATATCTTTTATTTTTTTATTTATTTGCATTAAATTTTATATAAATTTTCGTCATTTTTATAATCATTTACAGTATTTAGAGCAATCAAACACAATATTAAATATGTAATGTTATCATCATAGTCATATTTAATTATTCTAAATTTCGAATACAGTTCCCAAAAATAAAGAAAGTAAAAGAATTTGATATAATTAAATATAAAAACAAAGGGTGTTCAATCAAATTATATATAAAATTGATTGCTTTAAATATTATATATGATTATTAAAAATGAATAAAATATAAATAATACTTGATATGATCAAATATATAAAATAAAGGAAATTTGATTAAATTTAAAATAATTTTTTTAAAAAAAAGAAGTCAAATATGGCGTGATGTACAACATATATTATGTAATGTATGAAGGAATTCACCAATCCAGCAACACAATCTTGTCTAAGAAACAAAAACATATAGTTATATGTACGAGACTGTAAGATGATTGTTAATATTTTTTAAAAAATTGGACTGAATATCAAATCGGTCAATTGTCAGTTCCTAGTTTGATTCAATTGGTTAAATTTTATTTTTTTTTTGAAAAATAAATAAATATTATTTAAAAAATTTGTAAACAAATATATAATATGATAAAGTAATAAAAACTATTTTTTAAAAATATAAATTAAGTAAAATAATATAATTTTAAAATTTTTAAACTTTTTCATAAAATGATGTAGTTTTAAGTTGAACTAGTTTAATTCGGTTTCAGTTTTAGGGGATTCACCCGATTTTGACCCTTTTTTTTTGGTTTTGATAAGTTTTTAAATGATCAATTTTAATACTGAACCGAATCACTAATCGACTTTTCTGATTGAATAAATTAGTCTTGTCTAATTTGAAAATGCTAATGATTATGCACGAAGCTTGAGCTTGTGGCATTTAGTGACAAGAACACCAACTTTCAACAGCATTGGTGAACAACTCAAGTTCATCCAAGGTGCCAAACACGTCATAGATATCATCAATTATGGTTATTAGTGCATTAATATTTGAATTGTGGCTCAAATATTACCCCCACAGTCCATAAGAAGTTCTCCACTTTCCTGTCTCTTGCGAAGCTCAAATGTTCCCCGAGACCTGTATTCTTCCACCACCTTTGATATGGGACAAAGACAGTATTATCATGAGCAGCCATAAATGAACTGAAAAAGGATAGAAGTGTACAAACTCATAGAGAACCACAATATAGACCCATCATAAGAGAAGATCACAAGGTAATAATATATAAAGAAGGAAGAAAAACATTCCTTGATACGTATTTTAGATCGTCCTAGTGAGTTGCTTGCTCGTCGTTGAAATCCAATTTAGCAAGCTTTAGCAGAAGAGGACTCATGCGTTGCTTTTCCACATATAAATCGATGAACCTCGTGGTCTCCAACCTTAGCATCCTCAAATGAAGTGGAAGCTCCAGTGCATGACTTATTAAGATGGATAGATGAGTTTGGTCTTTGTTTTGTTCAATACACTTGTCGAGAAAAGTAGTTGTGAAATCTCTTACAACTTGTAAGATACCTTCACCTTCCTCTGAAAGGTATGATGCCTCATACAAAGATAGCATTCCTTCTAAGTCCTCACATAGACATGTTGGAAACTTTTGAAGATTTCTGCAGTTGAACTTTGTCAAGTTGGAGATAACATAAAATAATCAGATTATAAAATGTTTCATTGAATACTGAATTACCTTGTGATACTTTATACCCATGTTGTCTTAAAAGTTTAAATTCAAGAGCTATAACACATAAGTCCTCCTTCTTCATTTGTTTATATTCATTGAGATTATAATTGTAAATGTTACTCAAAATCCTCTTTTTTTCATCTTGAAAGTGATAAGCTAAACCAAGCTTTGCAAGGTATCAATTAGTTCCAGCTCATTGTTTGCATGGTTAAGCATCATCCTCACCTCTTCCCTTAGCTTGTTAATTCAATTTGAGTACAACTCTCCTTGCATAAGAATAAGAATAAGAATAAAAGGGAAAAGAGAATATTATAGTAACAATATATACCACATATTCATTGCTTAGTGATTGCAAAAAATCATCATTCCAAATGGGAGGATGGTAATTTGCGGTTCTCGTCTCACAATATTTTGACTGGCAATTTTTGGAACAACCACACATCTAACTAGGCTAACAAA
>CATIWR010343108.1:0-11227 GCA_949677035.1 Omphalea diandra
ATCAAAGAAATGTTTGATTGTGTGTAGGATGGATAAAACCTTTATGCATATGTATTTTGAACATGAATGATATGAGTTATGTAAATGAATATGGCTGTTACAGTTATTGGTATCAGAGCTAAAATGAATTGGTCATTACACAGGGTCCATAAATTCAAAGAAAGAGAAGGTATGACAAATTAAGAAAATAAGGTGCAGTTGACTTTAGTGGTACCACAAATCCATTAGTGGCAGAGCTTACATAGGATGATTTCGAGCATGAACAGTACTTAAGGATTGTGTTGCAAATTTTGAGAGAAAAACAACTATTTGCTAAATTAAGCAAGTGCGAGTTCTAGATTAACCATGTGATATTTTTAGGACATATTGTTTCTGAAAAGGGCATAGAGGTGGATCCAAACAAAATGAAGCAATAGTAAAATGGGAAACCATAAAGAATGTTGTAGAAGTTCAAAGTTTTTAGGACTAGTTAGGTATTATATTGGATTTATTAAGGGGTTTTCACTTATAGCTACTTCTTTGACTAAGTTATTTTGAAAAAATGTACCATTTTAGTGGTCTAAATCATGTCAGGAGAGTTTTGATGAATTAAAGATAGATTGACATCAGCTCCAGTGTTTAGCCATTTCTATTAGTAATGGAGGATTTATAATATATAGTGATGACTCTCATCGAGGTTTGGGATGTGTTTTAATGCAGCATGGTAAGGTAATTGCATATGCATCCATACAACTAAAACCTTATGAATTATCTTATCTAATACATGACCTAAAACTTATTGTCATTGTGTTTGCTTTGAAAATATGGAGATACTACTTATGTAGAGAAACTTTTCAGATATTTACATATCACAAGAGCTTGAAATATTTGATGAGCCAAAAAGAATTAAACATGAGATAGAGGCGATGGTTAGAACTGTTAAAGGATTATGATTATACCATTGAGTATCACACAGGGAAGGCAAATGTGGTTGTTGATGCTTTGAGCAGGAAACCAAAAAGCGGCATAACTCATTTACAGGTATTTTCATTATCTTATTTAGTTCAATTACGAGCAATGAATATGGAAGCAAACATACAAAAGAATAGGGTATTGATTACTACTTTTCAAGTGAGACCAATGTTGCATGAACGAATTAAAGAAGCCCAAAGCAATGATCTAAAGTTATATAGGATGATTTAAATGGTAAAATAGGAGAGACATGGTGATTTTGATATTCGAAATGATGCCTTGATGTTGGGTTCTCATATTTGTGTGTCTAATGTTGACAATTTGCAAAGAGAAATCCTAGAAGAAGCACATAATGCTTCATATGCCATGCCTCTAGGAATGACGAAAATGTATAATACCCTGCAATCTCATTTTTTGTGGCCTAAAATGAAGAAAGATGTAACAGCTTATGTTTTAACATGTTTGACTTGTCAGCAGATCAAAACGAAACATTAAGCACCAGCTGAAAATTTGAAACCATTGATGATTCCAATATCAAAATGGGAAAGAATAACCATGGACTTTGTATATGGGTTACCGAGGACTTTGAAAAAGAATGATGTTATATAGGTGTTCATTGATAGACTAACTAAGTTAGCCCACTTTTTGTTTATTCGGTGGGGCAGTTCACTTAAGCACTTAGCCAATAAATATATGGATGAAATTGTCAGATTACATGGCATTCCAGTATCCATTGTATCATATAGAGATCTAAGATTTACATCTCAATTTTAGGTCAATTTGCAACAGGCTTTGGGTACCAAGTTGAGTTTCAGTACTGCTTTTCATCCTTAGATAGATGGGCAATCAGAAAGGACAATTCAGACACTTGAAGACATGTTTCGAGCTTGTGTGATAGAGTTTAAAGGTGCATAGGATGATTATATTGCCTTGATTGAATTTGCTTATAATAACCATTATCATAGCAATATACAAATGGCACCATATGAAGAACTATATAGAAGAAAATGTCGAAGTGCAATCTATTGGGATGAAGAAGGGATGCTTGTTTTAGAAGGGCCAGAACTAGTGCAAGACACTATAGATAAGGTGAAGGTCATCAAAAGCAAACTTAAAGCAACATAAGACAGGCAAAAGAGCTATGCAGACCAATACAAAAGAGAAATGGAAAATGAGGTGAGAGACAAAGTGTTTCTTCGAGTTTTACCATGGAAAGGAATAATTCAATTTGGCAAGAAGGAAAAACTGAGTCCTCAAGACATAGGAGCATATGAGATCTTAGAAAGAATCGGTCCATTGGCTTATAGGCTAGCACTACCACTAGAGATGGCTCATATTCATGATGTATTCCATGTTAGTATGCTCAGGAAGTATCGGTCTGATCCTACGCATATACTTAGGGATCCAGCCATAACAATTGCAGATGATGTAAGTTACATTGAAAAACCAGTGGAAATCATCGGTTATAAGACAAAACAGTTAAGAAATCGAGAAATCCCTTTGGTTAAGGTGTTATGGAGAAAGCACTCACAAGAAGAGTGGGAAACTGAAGAGAACATGAAACGACGATATCCGCATTTGTTTACAGGTATTGAATTTCGAAGATGAAATTCTTTATAAGAGAGGAAGAAATGTAACATCCCCATCCAAATTCGTTAGCATTATCACATGAACATATTCATTGCATAAATGATATGAAATCCCACATGAACATATGCATTGGATAAATGATCATTTAGATACATGAATTGAATAAGCACGATGATGACACATGCACCATTGCATTTAGGACACTTGAACATATATGTAATATTTGTATAGTTGCATGACAAATTGTTTTATGTTGTGTGCTTATTATAACATCATAAATAATGGTGTTATAGAGCTTATTTTAAAGTATAAGGAGCAGCTAAGAATTAGGATATGGATAGAGGTGCTTAAGGAATGAAGAAGAGGGACTAAAAGAGGAAAGTGAACTTCCAACCAATAGGAATGCAACACCATGATTTTGTCTTGTTGCAATAGGCTTACAAGTGGAATTTTTGACCCTCTAGGATCAGAATTAAAGGGTTAGATGTGAGGTACAACATAAGAAAGAGAGAGCTAAGGAAGAAAGAAAGAAAGGAAGAAGAAGGGGAAGAAGTGTGAGCTGCCTAGGAAATAGTCCTAAGGCTTTCTAATTCTAGGACAATAGGTAAGTTAATTTATCTTCTTCTCAAATGAAATTAACCCCTCATTACATGTTAATCATGCATGGTTAGTGATAATTATGGAGTAATTAAGGTAGAACTCTTGGATAGAAGTTGAAATTCAAGAGAACAAGAGCTGATTGTGTTAGATTTTACTATTTGAACAGGATTTTGTACCCACGATTTCATAACCCTGGAAGAGGAATTAAAGAAAGTTTTAAATATGAAAGTTTTAGATTTATGCCTCATATAAATGCATATGAAGCATTTTTGCTTGATTTGGTGTGTGTGACGAGTTATGGCTCCTTCATCAGGTATGGTTCACAACCAACTGAGATGACCTTAGTCTTTCTATTTTCTTATATTTTGATGGCCTTATGTTCTGATTTTGAAAAATTTTAAGACATGAAATTTGTAGATTTATATCCCTTCTAGATACCTATAAATCAGTTTTGATTAATTTATTGTGTGGAAAGAGATATGGCTCATTGATTGGGACTGACCTATACCCAAATGAAACCTCACCTTTCTTTTAATTCTATTTTTTAAGAATTTGATGGCCATAGATTCATAATTTGATGATGGTATAAACTTGAAGGTTGTATATTTATTTCTGATATATATACCTATGAAATATTTTTGCCAAATCTAGCATGGTGGTTGAGATATTGTCCCTTGATCATGACTATTTGTCAACATGTTACAAACCTACTCACCCTGAGATTGGTCCATTATTTTGGTGACCTTATAGACTTAATTAGGCAATGATTAAAACATTAAAAATGTTCCTCTATAAGTTTTGTACCTGATGGTATATTATTATTTCAATTGGATTTGTACAATTTATACACATAAGAATGTAAGACCTACTCAGGCTAAGATGACATTGCAATAAGGGAAAATTTTAAAATTCACCACATTTTTTGTGTGTCTGATATTGGCATGAAACTTGAATATTTTCTATCATTATGTGTCTAGTTTGTTTGAAAAAAAGAATGAAGTCATTTGGACAAGTATATATAGAGTTATTTTTGTGAGAGTGTAGCAAGCTCAGGTTGCCATATAAGGAAAATATGCATAGCCACTAGGTCCACTTGCGTGAGTCATGCTATAGTTGCATACCAAGCATTCATAATCATTTTGACATACTTATAACCATGTATGTATCAAATGTTAGAATCTCAAAACTTTGAGGAAGCCCTAGAGAGAGAACCAAACCTACCATAAAGGTTGGTCACATCAAAAGGTGAGTAAAAACCATAATTAAATTCAATGTGTGTGTGTGATAATTTTATGATATGATTATGTTCTATTACATGTATATATGATTGAATTGTTATATTCTACATGTGAATACAACTCAAGTGAGAATCACATGCTCTTAATGATTACTTGGTATACCATTTGTGAATAAGCATTTGCACATGGAACTAAAAGGATGTTGTGATTGGCTTGTCAAACACTTGCAAATCGCGTGGAAGATGGACCAATAGGTCCCATTGGCACGTGTTATTGATCAAATGAATCACTTGTTATATGTTGGCCAGCGAAATCAAATGCCACTTGAATCATATGAATTCCTAGGAGTAGTGTTTGTCTTGTATGGTCATGATAAAAATTAATCTATTGCACTTGCACTTGCATAGTCAAATGTTATACTTGTAATGTATCCTGATGATGTTTGATTGTTAGTTGTGACATAAGAATCTGATTATTGTTTTTATTCAATGAGTCGCGACTCACCAAATCGCAAATTTTTTTCAGATAATGAAGCATAAGATTGGACATTTTGGAGCTTAGGGTTTTGCATCAAGACACATGGACCTCAGGTCATTGGCTGAATTCCAACTCTCTCTCTCTCCTCGTGTTATGTACATAAAATATATGTTGGATTGTGTGTGTATGATGAATTAAACCTTTATGCATATATATTTTGGACATGAATATTATGAGTTTTGTAAATGAAAATAGTCGTTACACAAAGTGTCCCTTCGTAGTTTTAGATTTTATCGGTATGTCATCTACATATACCTCTATTTTCTTTTGTATCAAGTCATGGAATAAGGCAGTCAACATTCACTGGTATGTGGCTCCTACATTCTTTAAACAAATTGGCATTACTTTGTAGCAATATGTCCCCATTTTGTAATGAAAACTATTTTTACTTTGTCTGTGATTGCAGTGAGAATCTAATTATAGCTTAAGAATCCATCTATAAAAAAGTACATGAAACATTTCAGAGTATTGTCTACCAACACGTCAATGTTGGGCAAAGGAAAGTCATTTTAGGGTAAGCTTTGTTCAAGTCCTTGTAATCAATACACATCCTCACTCTTCCATCTTTCTTTGTTACAAGTACTAGATTGCCTAGACACCCAAGGTAGCCAAATATCTCTAGGAACTTGGCATTTAGTGACTTTGCCACCTCTTGCTTTACTAACTAAGCCCACTCGGGCCTCATCCTTCTGAGTTTCTACTTTATTGGCTTTGTATAAGTGTAAATTGGAATCCTATGCTCAGCTATCCATCAATTGACCTTCAACATGCCTTCATATGTTTAAGAAAAGACTCTCTAATATTTTATGAGCAATTATTCAAATTTTCACTCTCCTCTAATGTGACATTACTAGAAATGAATAAGATCTTCATATTTTCTTGTATGCGAAGATTAAATGCAGTGGTATGCATAAAATTAATATTAAATATACTCATAAAATGATGCATGTTATATACACTACCATCAAGAAGCACATCACACAAGTAAGCAAATTCATCATTCATTGCCTTAAACTCTGAATAAATGCATCATCATCTTTAAATAGGTTAGAAATAAGAACATTAGAGGTGTCAAGAAGAAGTAGCTTTTTTTGACACGTTAGTGAGAGTCCCTTCAACATTAATCTTATTTTCCTCTTTAATTTTCTCCTCATTAGTTATCCTAAGAGTAATAATCAGATTGTTGACCCATTTAGAACTCACGCCTTTTTCAAATTCTATACTAGCTATAGCTTTTCCAACTTCTTCAAAATTCTATTTTATCTTGTCATCTCCTAGCTCAATCTTCATGAAACTTTCCCAAAGTGTTATCCCGTCAAAACTTAGCTTGCTCAAAGCTTGGTGCCGGATCCTGTACCTTCCTATTGTCACCTATGTCTTTAATGGAGTTCATAATCATGTTCTCAATATCAGCCAAGTTTAACCCTATATACATCCCTTTAGTAAACTTACATAGCCCTGTATATCCCCATTCTAGATCTATAAGTGGTGCATCTTGATTCACCAAATTGGATTACTTCTTTTTAAGGTCTTCCCCTACTACCTAGAATTGTTGGTCCATAGATACTAATCATGTTCTTCTTTAGATATCTTTCATTTGTCGTACCATGGCCATGTGGTTTGTGGGCCATATAGAACTATGGGTTGATCAAACTCTAGGGTGCTCTCCCCTTCTTTCACCTATTTTCCTTTCTTCTTCTTCTTCTTCTTTTCTTTCTCAACTGATGAGTCTTGGTAATTCTGATAGCCTATTTCTCCAACCCTCATTTGAAAGAATGCCTTCTCACGCTCATCCATAAAATCACCTTTTATATGTTTCTCTTCTTCCTCAGGAGACTCTTCCTTAATTTCTCCAACTACTTCTCCTTGCTTTATGAGGAAATTAGATAGAGGCCCATGTAAATTTTTCACTTCCAATTTTGCTCCCTTCCCTAATAACTAACCCCTCTACGAGTGGTTTAAGTTAGAATCTCTAAAAATTTAGGCATGCTAGTAGAGTTCCTTCTCAACCATTGATCAAGTAGAAAATTCATATTTTTCATCATATCTATCACCTTCAGGTCAACTCATTTGTTTATAACCCCATCCATTTGAAAACCTCTAAGATACGGGAAAGCCACACAGATCATCACTATCCTCAACTTTCACACAGTAACACAATTTCCTCAACTTTCAACAGTAACACAATTTCCTCAACTTTCACACAGATCATCACTATCCTACCTTTGTAAGGAATCTTGACCTTATGGTTCACTATAAACGACACTCCTCCCAATGGATGATACCATGGCCTTCCCAATAGTAATGAGAAGGTGACATCCCAATAGTAATGAGAAGGTGACAAGGATGTCTAACATTGTAAATTCTACCACTATCTTTATGAACCTAAATTTTACCATGGTTTTGAACAGTCTAATAGTCGGCCTTTTGCTAGCATCATAGGCTCATGTTATGTTATTTGATGCCTTTTAAGTCCTTCTTGATACCCTAAAATTATGCAGCAGCTTTAGAGGTCAAATGTTAATACCTAATTCATCATCAACCATCACACATGGAGTTTTCCTCCTCTTCACATCAGCTCTTATGAACAAAGCCAAATTGTGATCCCTTCCCTCTGGTGGTAAGTGTTCATCAAAGAAAGTTATTTTCTCTTTATTGGTAACTAGGGCAATAATGTCTTTTGGTGTGGCTTTTTTGGGGGATAATCAAACAAGATAAAGCTTCAACCATAGTCTTCTTATGCTTTTAGGAATGATAAGCAACTCCCATACACTAATTTGTGGTGTCCCCTTCAATTGACTCAGAATAGGGTTATCATCCTCATTTTCCTTCATTATAACCTTTTTTTACTTCTTTCTCAACTTTTGAGTCTTTAGTGGCCTTCTTATTTGGTAATACTTCCTATTTCTTATCACATGGCTCATCTATTCATAAAAGTTATCTCCTCGATAATAGCCATGACAACGTTTTAGGAATTCTTGAATCTATCATAAATGTCCCTTGGTTTACATGCAAAACACTACAATAGTTCAAGAGAGGATTTTGCCTTATACTTGGTCTTTTAATGCTTGGTAAGACAATAGTTTTATTGTCAATGAGATCTTGGATCTCATGTCTTAACATATAATAGTCATTAGTATTATGTCCAACTACTTAATGAAAAGCATAATATGTATTCTTATCATACCCTCTTTGTAATAGATTAAGAGGTAGCTTTGTGCTAGTGGTTTTAGTACCCCTCCCCCCCTCTTCTTTTGCAACCTCTCAAATGCCTTAAATAAGGGCATTACCAAATTAGTGAGCAATCATAGGGCCTTACTGCATTTACATCTACCATCTTATTTCCTCCTTCTTGAGTTTTAGTTGGTGTGCTTCTCCTTCTAATATATTGCCTTTTTTTATTTGAACTCTAACTCTTTGGCTTGTAGGCCAACTTCCCTAAGATCTTTAAAGTTTCTTATCAACATGTTTTTAATTCTTGCACTTACACCATGTAAAGCTCCTCTAATAATCATTCTAACTTGTTTCCCTTCAATCGATCTAATGGTTGCCTTAGAGGCCATCTTCCTCCATCTCTTTATGTAGTCATTAAAACTTTTTCTAGATTTATATTTTAATGACTCCAAGTGTTATAGAGTAACCTCTAGGTTTGAGTTACAGGCATAGTGTTTCTTAAAAGCCTCTAACAATTCCTTCCAATCTTCCCTTATGTTTCTTGGCTTACTAAAATACTAGGTTTTTACTGAACACTCTAATTATAACTCAAAAAGTTATAGCATATTGTTTGTAATGACCATTTTCATTATAAAACTCATAGCATTCATGTCCAAAATACATATGCATAAAGGTTTTATTCATCATACATACACAATCAAACATGTATTTAATGTACATATAAGTTAACTAATGTCAAGACTAGTGACCATAACTAGTTCCTATCTAAATATATGTACATGACATAAGGAGAGAGAAAGTTGGAATTCAGCCAACAAACTGTGGTCCATGTGTCTCAATGCAAAACTCTAAGCACTAAAGTGTCCAATCCCTATTCTTTGGTATCTAAAAAATATAATTGCAATTTGGTGAGTCAGGATAATCAATAAAAACAATAATCAAATTCTTATGTCACAGCCAACAATCGAATATCATCAGGATACATTACAATTATAACATTTGACTATGCAAGTACAAGTGTAATTGTAATAGATTAATTTTTGTCATCACCATGCAAGGCAAACACTGCTCCTGGGAATTCATGTGATTCAAGTGACATTTGATTTTACTGGCTAGCATAAAACAAGTGAACCATTTGATCCATAACATGTGCCAATGGGACATATTAGTCCATCTTCCACGTGATTTGCAAGTGTTTGACAAGTCAATCATAACATCCTTTTAATTTCATATGCAAGTGCTCATTCACAAATGGTATACCTAGTAATCATTAAGAGCACATGATTCTCACTTGAGTTGTATTCATATGTAAAATGTAACAATTCAATCATATATACATGTAATAGAACATAATCATATCATAAAATTATCACACACACACATTGAATCTAATTATACTTTTTACTCAAATTTTCATTTGACCAACCTTTATGGTAGGTTTGTTCTCTCTCTAGGGCTTCCTCAAAGTTTTGAGATCCTAAAATTTGATACATGCATGGTTATAAGTATGTCAAAATGATTATGAATGTTTGGTATGCAACTGTGGCATGATTCATGCAAGTGGGCCTAGTGTTTATGCACATTTTCCTTTTATGGCAGCCTAAGCTTGCTACACTTTCATAGAAATAATTCTAGATATACTTATCCAAATGACTTTATTCTTTTTTTAAACAAACTAGACACAAAATTATACAACATACTTAAATTTCAAGCCAATATCAGACATACAAAAAATGTGGTGAATTTTTAAATTCTACCTTGTTGCAATATCATCTCAGTATGAGTAGGTCTTACATTCTTGGTTGTATCTCAAATTGTAAAAATCCAATTGTAGTAGAAATATACCATCAGTTTCAAAACATATAAAGGAACATTTTTCATGTTTTACTCATTGTCTAATTCAGTCTATAAGGTCACCAAAACAAAGGACCAATCTCAGGGTGAGCAGGTTTGTAACATATTGACAAACAATCATGATGAAGGGACAATATCTCAACAACCATGCTGGATTTGGAGAAAAAAAATCACAGATATGTAGATAAATGTACCAATTTCAAGTTTGTACCATCATCAAATTTTGAATCTATGGCCATCAAATTCTTGAAAAACAGAATTAAAAGAAAGTTGAGATTTCCTCCGGGTACAGGGTCACTCATAATCAATGAGCCATATCTCTTTCCACACAATAAATCAATTAAAACTACTTTATAGGTATTTAGAGGGGATATAAACCTAAAAATTTCATGTTTTCAACTTTGTCAAAATCAGAACATAAATCCATCAAAATATAAGAAAACAGAAAGACTGAGGTCATTTTAGTTGGTTGTGAACTAGCCGTAATGGAGGAGCCATAACTCCTCACACACACTAAATCAAGAAAAACTGTTTCATATGCATTTATATGGGATATGAAGCTACAACTTTCATATTTTTCACTTTGCCTAATTCCTCTTCTAGGGTTATGAAAATTGTGGGTACAAAATTCTGCTCTAATAGTAAAATCTATCACAATTAGCTCTTGCTCTCTTGAATTTCAACTTCCATCCAAGAGCTCTATCTCAATTACTCCATAATTCTCACTAACCATGCATGATTAACATGTCATGAGGGGTTAACTTCATGTGGTGAGAAGATAAATTAACTTACCTATTATCACAGAATTAGAAAACCTTAGGATTCTTTCCTATACAGCTCACACTTCTTCCTCTCTGTCTTCTTGTTCTTGTTCTTCTTCCTTTCTTTCTTTCTTCCTTAGCTCTCTCTTTCTTCTATTGTACCTCACGTCTAAACCCTTAATTCTAATCCTAAAGGGTTAAAAAATTCCACTTGTAAGCCTATTGCAATAAGACAAAATCATGGTGTTGCATTCCTATTGGTTGGAAGTTCACTTTCCTCTTTTAGTCCCTCTTCTTCACTCCTTAAGCACCTCCATCCATCTCCTAATACCTAGATGCTCCTTATACTTTAAAGTAAGCTTTATAACACCATTATTTATGATGCTATAATAAGCACACAACATAAAATAATTTGTCATGCAACTGTACAAACACTACATATATGTTCAAGTGTCCCAAATGCAATAGTCCAGGTGTCATCATCGTGCTTATCCAATTCACATATCTAAATGATCATTTTAT
>CATIWR010343286.1:0-39384 GCA_949677035.1 Omphalea diandra
CTACATATATGTTCAAGTGTCCCAAATATAACGGTGCAAGTGTCATTGTCATGCTTCTACAAATCGCATGACTAAATGATCATTTATCCAATGCATATGTTCATATGAGATTTCATATCATTTATGCAATGAATATGTTCATGTGATAATGCCAATAAATGTGGATAGGGATGTTACATGTTATATCATAACCACGTATTTTTAATTATTTCACATTTTATTCATAACTGTGTACATATATTTTATTTTTTTGTATAAGATCTAGTAATCTACTATAGAATAGAATAGGCAGTTCACGTATCAGCTACTATTGAATCTACTGTAAAGTCTATAGGAATAGGATTTGACTGGGGTCTGCTCTTTCACTTCTCTAATTTTGCTGGATTGTCTATAACTATTTTCTTATTATAAGATTTATTTGGTTTGGATTATTTGGATGAACCCAGATTTGGGGTCGATAAACCATAGGAATCTTGTTAGACTTTCCTGATGTTTGCACAAGAGCAAAATGACGACAAATTGATTGGCAGCATTTCACTCGAGCTCGGGAAGTTTGAACAGTTGCTTGAATTGTGAGCCTTTGTAACACTATTCTTTGACTTTTAGGTGGTTTTTATTATTTATGTCGCAAGAATCTTGCTAATAATGATCTTGAAGGGGCCATTCCTGATAATATCAGTTCATGCACTGCTTTGAATCAAATGTAGGATTTCTTATATTAAGATTGTTCCCAGTTGTTATAAAGTACTGTGTTTATAACTTGAAGGGTTGCCACATTCAATTGATGATATCGCATTTCCATTTTAGCAATATTATTTTTTATCATTTAATATTATTTTTTTTATTTTTATCATTATTTTAAATTAGAGGCATAATTTGTAGATGGTTAATTAGCTATATATATATATATATATATATATAGAGAGAGAGAGAGAGAGAGAGAGAGAGAGAGCGCCAAAGTAATTCACTAAATAAGTACGAAGCAATCACAATGGCTGGTCACATTAGACAACAATCAAAGAATATAAAAGGCTCACACGAAGAAAGTGCCTTTGCGGCAGCAACATGGGCTATAAAATTAATAAAACGCCTAATAAAAATGAAATTTGAACTCTATGTATGTATTACAAACTATTATATATATAATCTCTTATTCCTTAGTTTCTTAAAATATTTTATTTCTGTAAATAATTTTAAATTCTTTTTTGAACTTGTGAAGTATTAGATTAATATGATAAGGATAAAATTGTCACTTAATAATTTAAATATTTTAATTATTATAATTATGAAATAAATTAATTAAATTCAACATCTAATTTTTAATTTATACTAAACAATTATATAGTTAAAAACTTTCAGTATTTAAATCATTTAGTATTTAAAATTTAGCTGTTAAATTTTTCAACACTTAATTTTCAATTTTAGCAAATGCCACCTAAATACTTAATATTAAAAACACTTAAAATTTTAAGAACTTAAAAAAAAACTGTTATCAAACAATTAAAAAAACCATTTTCAAACAGTCTTAAAAAATAAAAATTGAATATCTTAACTTTAAGTTCTTAATACAGTTATCAAACAATCCCTAAAACTCTCAAAAGAGAGAGAAACTAATAAATATGATAGAAAATACCTCACTTTATTAAAAAAATAAAGAAAAAGAAAAGAAAAGAGACTTATTGCCAGTAGAATATACTGACGGTAACCTCGTAACACTAACCCCTTATTTGGATTGAGGTTTTTGAAAAGTTTATTAATTTTTTTAAGGTTAAAAAACCTTTATACCCTATTTAGCAAGCTAATTCCCATAGAAAAGGTATGGTTTCGTTTTCTCAACCTATCGATTTGGTGGGTTGATAAGAAAATGTTATTTTACTCTATTTAATCTTAACTATTTTGACTTTTTTAACCTTATTTTATTTTTATTATTTTTATTTAGTCATCTTCTTAAAACTAAAAAAAAAAAAAAACCTACATCTAAATGATTTTTTAGTAGTTTTGATATGAAATCTTTATTAAATCCAATTTCTAACCAAACAAAGCAGATTATAAATCATATTTTATTTTACATTTTTTCCAAATAAGATAATGTTAAATTATTAATCTTACCTTAGCACAATTTAAGAAATTTTACCTTATCTTACCATTTATTTTTCTAAATAGACCATAAAAGAGAAGAATTAATTTCAAAGAAAAAGAGAGATAATTATGGTTTTTGGAAATAACTAAAATTGAACTCTTTTATTATTATTTATATACATTGAAATTTTTTATTAAATTTTTTTGCACGATAATAAAAAGAATTAGTATTAAGCAAAATTAATATTTTTAAAATAAGATTGATCAGTAAATCTAATCAATTTTCAATTTAGCAGGTTTGACCAATTTGACTGATTTGGTTTAATAATAAATAAAATTTAAAAATACAATTAAAATAGCTTTTAAAAATAAAAAAATATTTAAAATACATTTAAAATAAACAATAATCTTAAAAATCAGTTTAAAATCAACTGAATTAGTCATTGATTCAAGTCTCAATTAACCAGTCTCACCAGTCGATCTAGTTTGATTTTCAAAATATTGATAAAAAGGTTATTTTAAGGCCTTTGAATTTTAGGTAATTATACTATTGAATCTTCATACTTTAATTCTGATATATCACGTCTTCAAACTTCTATTTATTTATTATTTTAAGAATTTTGATATACAAAAAGTGAAATTGATAAGAAATTTATAAAAAAATATAAAAATTAAGGAAATTATATTATTTCTCACAATTAGAAATACTAAAAGTACATAAATAAATAAAATTTAAGACTCTAAATTTTTTAATTTTAATATATTATACAATTTCTTTAGATAATATAACTTTTAGTAACTTTAGAATACATTATTAATAAATTTATATCAATTGAATCTGTCTTAATCTAATTACTGTGAAATAAGTTTGGATGCTCTAAACTAAGTCAATGTGAAAAAGTAAAGCTAGTTTTTTTTTTTTTAAATGAAGATATAACGGTGAAAGATTAAATACATTCCTAAGTCCTACTTTTCACATTTATGTGCTTGAGTCTCTTTTCAATAAAAATTGTTAGTTATTTTAATTGTTTTTTGTTACTTCTATTAAAAAAGGATTTACTTGAAAAAAAAATAGTAAAAGAACATATATATAAGTTATAAGGACTAAAGGCCAATTTGGCCCCTCAAATATTATGTCAATTCAATTGAATTTAAAATTAATTTTAGAGTCTTTTAATTCTAATTATTAAAAAATAGTCTAATTAAGTATATTTTTTATTTCTTTATTATGCGTGTATCACACTCTCTACCACAAGAGAGTGAAATATTGAAATTAAAATATTTTAAATTAAAAAAGAAACTAAAATATATTTTTCTAATGAAAAAAGAGCAAATCCTCATCTAATTAAAATTCTAAAAATCTCCTCCTTTTATTTTGTTCTTATTGTCATCCACCATCATCATATGAAAAATCTATAGTTGTCAACCATCACAATGCTTCTCACCCTCTACATGTACCTCGCTCCCTCTTCCATGGCTACACCATCAAAACTTATGTTTGTGATCTAAGTCCGTACTCATCATGCTTTTGATCCTATTTTGATTACCTCAATCAGAAGATTCATGGCTTGCACTTCAAAATTTAAAATGTCAATTGCTTTTCTTGCATCCATCAAAATTTTGATTAGCATAATTGTGGTTCCCTTTTTTGATGGCAAGGATTAAGAAGAAAAGAAAAGAGACAAATAGTAGAGATTATGCAATTCTCTCTTTTAATAGGTCTCTGATGGTGATGTGTTTGTTTGTTTGATTATGTTTTAATTTGAGTTTTTATGTATTTGTTTGTTTCAAGATATAAGGAAAAAAGGGCAAGTTCTTGATTTTTTTTTTCTAATAAAGGTTTCTATATATATATATATTGTAATCTATAGGTACTTATGTTGAGTATTAAGTGTTGGGACATGTAGAACTGAGGTTTAAAGTTTTCTTATAGAGACAATTTTTAGTGATTCTTCATAGTGTTTTTATTGATGTTTTGTTATATTATGTTAATCAAATTCATATTATAGTATGTCAAATTTTTCTTGCTTAATTGAATCTTCAAAATTTTTCTTCTGTTATCTAATTAAAAAATTTGCAGGTGATGATTTTATATGATATTTTCTAATTTTGATTAAGTTATTTTTTTGTTAAAAGATTTATGGATATCAATTAATTTCTTATGTTATTATGTAATTGAATGAAAAAATGTAAAACTAAGAGCGTTTTCTAATGATTCTTTATAATGATTTTACAAAATCTGATATGATATCATAAACTTAGAATTTAGATTTAAAAAAGATGATGATATGATAATTATTTAAGAACTTTAAAAAAAAGGTGATAAATTATTATATTCTTTTTCTTTTATAAAAGAATTATTTTTTCCATAGTTTTGACTGCATGATATTCACTTTTGGCTTTACCAACTTAAAAGGGCCTATTAGAGCTATTTTTCAAAATTTTTGGTGTTAAAAGTCTATCAAGTTAATTTTGGACTTAATTGAACTTATGCAAATAATTCAAGGGTCAAATTGACCTTTAGTCCTAAGTTATAATAAAAAAGCTCAATATCTTAAAAATAAAAAATTTAAAGACATGAAGATGTATTTAGTCGAGTTTGAACTCCATGTTTGCTCTTGTTGAACTAGGATAATCAATTCTAGGTTTAAAACCTCTTTTGATCTTGACAAAGTAGATTGATCATCACTAATATTCCATATAAGTGTTGTTCTTGCAGAATTGAATCAATCTCTCAAGAAGAATTGAAGAAGTTGATGAACTCCAAAGTGACATGTAAATCGCGACCGCAATCTAGGATTCACGACCGCGACTCATGTTAAGACATGCTGAAAATCAAGCAGGCGAAATCGCAGAGCCATTCTCGGCCGCGATGCTTGGAAAGAAAGAAGTCAGAGTGACATAGATGAATTTGCGGTGGAAGTCTCGTTTGAGTCGCGACCGCAAATTTCAAAGAAATTTAAGAGGGAAGCAAGTTCACAACCACAACTTGACAAGTGTCCCAGAAGACTATTAGAAGTCAAAAATCGCAGAGACATCTTGCTGGTAGCGACCGCAATCCTTGTTAAAGAAAGTTAATCACTTTGGCAGATGGATTCGCGGCCTCTGTCCCGACCTGTGCAAGAAAACTCGCTACCGCGACTTCTGAAAGTAGGTAAAAGACAACGGTTATATTTTTCTAGTGAACTAATAAGAAGTTGCCACGTGGACTAGCCGTTAGACACAAACGGGGTTTCCCTTGAAGAATTTGGATTTTGTAATCGCGAAAGGCAGTAGCAATTGCGATTTCATCCTGACAAGCATTAAATGCAAAATCTGTCAAGCATGTCTCAAAGATTTGATGAGCTATGATCTACAACGTCTCTTTGGTGAAGTTTGGCTATAAATACTCTACCAAACAACCATGAAGAAGGTTGCTAAAGAATTTATTATAAGTGTTAAAAGCTCTCAATCTTTGCCACTCATTTTCTTCATCTTCTTTACAAATGTTAGGTGTGAGCATTAAACACCAGATTGTAAGGTTTTGTGTTAGCCTATAAAAACACTTTTAGAAAGGTTTAAGTGTAAGTCTGTTGAAACACTTGAGTGAGGTTTTGTGTTAGCCTAGAAAACACTTTATTGTAAGGTTGTGTGTTAGCCATTAAAACACAAGTTGTCTAAGTTGGGTGTGAGCTTGAAAACACCATTGATATAGTGAAATACCCAATTGAGTGATTGGGGAGTAAACGTAGGGTCAGTTTTGCCCGAACCACTATAAAATCTTTGTGTCTCCATTGTTCTATCTTCTTCCCTTTATCTTTGTTTTAAAATTTTTATCCACGAATACCCCCCTTCTTGGAGTCTAGGGACAACAAACTTAATATCCCATATGTATGATCAATAAAATATAGTCATCAATAAAAACATACACTAGTCTCTATTCATTATTATTCCAATAATAATGACTGATTATGAACAATTTATAATAAAATTCTTTACACCTAGGGATTTTACTATCAAGTCACATACTTGATAACCTTAAGTATAATTAATTATTTATGAAATTTATCATTTAGTTATAATCATAATATAAAAGAGATATTTAATAAAAAAAAACAGCCATAACATTAATAAAAATATCTATTATAACAACTGGTCTAAGACACATAACTAACAATCATCCATTTGCACTAGGCCTAATAAAAAATGTATCTAATACCCATTTGACCTAGCATGACTCATATTTTGGTTGTGATAGTGGTTTGGTGAATGGATTGACAATATTGTTATTGGTTGACACTCTATATATCTTAAAGTCTGCCCTCTCAATGATCTCTCGAATGAAATGAAAATTACTAAACTTGTGTTTTGATCATTAATGTTTTGGTTCCTTAACCTATGTTATGGCTCCATTATTAACACAATACAAGTCCACTGGATTTGAAATGTTAGGAACAACATCCAATCCAGTGATAAATTTCTTGATCCAAATAGCTTCTTTAGCTACTTTTGAGGTTGCTATATACTCAAATTTTGTTATAGAATTAGTCATGTTGAACCTTTAAGTCCCAAGTCTTGTTTTAATGATCATAAACACACCTAAGAGCTAACCTTTATCTAAGTTATTTGTGTTAATTCTTGTAGGTACATCAATTCGTTAAACCATAATGATTGGAGAAAGAGTTATAATTAGAAAGTCTAAGTATTAAAAGAGTAAAGATCAAACAAACCAAGCTTGACAGTCTAACAGGTGTTCTCATAATCCCACAGGCATTGACTCTAGCATGAGCAAAGTCTTATGAATCTCACAACAGACATTATCCTCTATTACAACAGGTGTTGGATAACTCAAACACATGAGCTATGCATATTGAACTTCATAATGAGAGTTGCAATTTCACAATGAGTGTTATTCTTAATCTCTCAAGAGGCATTGCATTTTCACAATAGGTGTTAGACCAAGTGACTTGAATTGAGCATTTCACAGTAGGCATTGCAATTTTTGCAATGGGTGTTATTCTTGATCTCTTAACAAGTGTTGCATTTTCGTAATAGGGGTTAGACTAAGTGACTTAAATTGAGCAAAACTCTCAAGATCTCAAAATGAGGTCATATCTTAGCAACGAGCATTAGAAAAGCTCCTTAGATTGAGCTAAAGTTTTTGGACCCTCTAATAAGGCACTCTCAATAATGCAATAAGTGTTGAGGATGTTCAATGGGCATCATTTTCATTTACAAATCATGGCATTCATGTCTAAAATATCATATGCATAAAGGTTTATTCATCATACATACACAATCCAACATGTATTTAATGTACATATATGTTAACTAATGTTCAAGGCTAGTGATCATAAACGGGTGCCTATCTAGATATATATACATGACATAAGGAGAGAGAGTTATAATTCAACTGACGACTTATGATCCATGTGCCTCTATGCAAAACTTTGTGCACCAAAGTATCCAAACCCTATGTTTCAGTATCTGAAAAAAAAAATTGTGATTTGGTGAGTTGCGACTCAATGAATACAAATAATAATCAGATTCTTATGGCACAACCAACAGTCAAATATCATCACGATAGATTACAAGTATAACAATTGACTATGCAAGTACAAGTGCAATAGATTGATTTTTGTCATGACCTTGCAAGGCAAACACTGCTCCCAAAAATTCATATGATTCAAGTGATATTTAATTTTGCTGGCTAGCATATAACAAGTGAATCGTTTGATCAATAACATGTGCCAATAGGACATATTGGTCTGTTTTTCTAAGTGATGTGCAAGTGTTTGACAAGCCGGTCACAACATCCTTTTAGTTCCATATGCCAGTGTTCATTCACAATGGTATACCAAGAAATCATTAAAAGCATATAATTCTTACTTGATTTGTATTCATATGTAGAAGGTAACAATTCAATCATATATACATGTAATAGAACATAATCACATCATAAAATTATCACATATACACATTAGAATCTAATTATGATTTTTACTCACCTTTTGATGTGACCAACCTTTATGATAGGATTGGTTCTCTCTCTAGGGCTTCCTCAAAGTGTTGAGATCCTAACATTTGATACATACATGGTTATAAGCATGTCAAAATGATTATGAATGCTTGGTGTGAAACTATGGCATGATCCATACAAGTGAACCTAATGTTTATGAATATTTTCCTTATATGGCAACCTGACCTTGCTACACTCTCACAGCAAAAATTCTAGATATACTTATCCAAATGACTTGATTCTTTTTTTCAAATAAAGTAAACACATGATGATACAATATAATCAAATTTTAAGTCAATATAAGACATATAGAAATTGTAGTGAATTTTTGAAGTTTGCCCTATTTCAATATCATCTCAGTTTGTGTAGGTCTCACATTCTTGGGTATATCTCAAATTGTACAGATCTAATTGTAAAACTGATCTACCAGATGTTACAAAACACATAAAGAAACATTTTTCATATTTTACTCATTATCTAATTTAGTCTATAAAGTCACCACAACAAATCACCAATCTCAGGGTGAGCAGGTTTTTAATGTATTGACAATCAGTCATAATGAAGGGGCAATATCTCAACAAGCATGTTAAATTTTGCAAAACAATTTTATAGGCATGTATATCAAATATACAACTTTTAAGTACATCATCAAATTTCTACTCTATGGCCCTCAAATTCTTAGAAAATAGAATTATAAGACTGATGAGATTTGATTAGGTTTAGGGTCAGTCATAATCAATGAGTCATATTTCTTTCCATAATAAATCAAGCAAAACTGCTTTACAGGTATTTAGAAGGGGTATAACCCTACAAATTGCATGCTTTGTTCTTTGTCTAAATTTGAACATATTGTCATCAAAATATAGGAAAATAGAAAGATTGAGGTGATTTTAATTAGTTGTGAACCAACTCTAATGAAGGAGCCATATCTCCTCACACATATCAAATTAAGCAAAAATGTTTTACATGCATTTAGATGAAGCATAAAGCTACAACTTTCATGTTTTTCACATTTCCTAATTCCTCTTATAAGGTTATGAAATTACGGGTACAAAATTCTGCTCTAACAACAAAACCAACACAATCAGCTCTTGTTTCTCTTGAATTTCAAATTCCATACATGAGCTCTACCTTAAATAGTCCATAATTCTTACTAACCATTCATGATTAACATGTCATGAGGCAGTAATTTCATATGGGAAGAAGATAAATTAACTTTCCTATTTTCCACGAACCCAAAAAAGTTTAGGATTCCTTCCTAGGCAGCTCACTCTTCTTCTTCTTTTCTTTTTCTTCTTCTTTTTTTTTTTCTTCTTCTTCTTTTCTTTCTTTCTTTCTTAGCTCTCTCTTTCTTCTACTGATCCTCATGTTTATCCTCTCTATTTTGATCCTAAAGGATGAACAATTCCACTTATAAACCTAGTGTAACAAGACAAAATCATGTTGTCTTCTTTTCATTAGTTGGAAGTTCACTTTTCGTCTTTTAGTCCCTCTTTTTCACTCCTTCATCACCTCCATCCATCTCCTAATCCTTATATGCTCCTTATACTTTTAAATAATCTCTAAAACACCATTATTTATGATGTTATAACATGCACACAACATAAGATAATTTGCCATTCAATTATATAAACATTACATATATGTTCAAGTGTCCTAAATGTAATGGTGCAAGTGTCATCATCGTGCTTATCCAATTCATATATCTAATTGTTCATTTATTCATTGCATATGTTCATGTGGGATTGCAAATCATTTATGCAATGAATAGGTTCATGTGAAAATGCTAATGAATGTGGATAAGGATGTTACATTGGATGTTCACCAATAGCCATTAAAGTACTATTAAAGATCTTAGAAAACAAAGCATCAAGTTCACACCTTCTTAGAAATCTACATTAGGCATTATTCATATTTTAATAGGGCTTGATATTGAAGTCAAATAGGTGTTGAAAATATCCAATAACCATTGAAGTTAGTTGAATAAACAAATAAGAAAGTCAAAGGAGGAGCATTGAGATAAACTTCTTTTTAACAGCTAGTCTCAATGGGCATTTCATTAGTACCAATGACCATTGAAGTTGTATTTTACTTGACAACCACTTGTTTTTATGAAATCACTTATGGTTGATGACTTAACAATATGCGTGGAGAATTCCCGATAGGCGTGAAGTGACAACTTTCTTTCTAATGGCTAGTTCTTTGTTTCAACCTATAAAAGCCTCACTCTCAATAAAAATAAGAAAAGAACCATTCCATTAAGCAAGTATTCTATTACAAAAGCTATTTTCAAATCAAAAAGGTCAATTAAGAGTGATCTAGCAATCAAGAGAAGTTCATTATTTAAAATTTGCAAGTGTTATCTTCAAAACAAAGTTTAAATAACAAACTTTCTAAATATTCTCTCAATACTTCCAACCAGATCAAACATACTTTGAAGTGTACTTTAAAGTGTTTTATTATTTGAGTGAGAGAGTTATCCTCATCTTTAAAGTTATATTTTATTTTGAGGAAATCCTTGGTTAGGAGATCTTAAAAATCATACTTTATGAAAGGTTTAAGGTAGTACTTGGAAACTACTTTGGGATATGATTTTAATAATACCTGTAAGTCTACTTGTAACAACTTGGTAATGCTAAAAAACTTGTAACAGTGGTTGATAGTACCTTAAGCTATCTTGATAATGAAGGTTTTAGTAACAATACTATAGGAGAGGACATAGACAAGTTATGTCAAACCTTTATAAATCCTGTGTCTTGATTCTTCATTCATTTTCACACTTAGTTTTTATTTTTAATTACTTGTCATTGTCCTATTCAACCCCCCTTCTAGGGCACCAAGGGACAACAAGTCATAATGTCTTACTTTGACTTCTCTAGCTCATTACACCTTTATTCAAATAAAACACTTAACCTCATTGTGATCAAATGTCATTTTTATTAAATTACAAGCTAACATCTATGTAACCACCTACAACCATCTCGTCTTCCTATCATCCATTTATTAAGAATATATCCTTAGTCTTTCTCAAACACTTAACTACTATCCAATGACTTTAACTTGAATCTAACTAGTACCTACTCATTGTACTTAATATATATAAGACAGCAAGTCATATACATAACATGGCATACATAATAGATTTAATAATAGAAACATATAGAATTTTACTTATGCGCTCTCACTCATCTTGTGTGTATGAACACTGTGTCTTACTAAGAGTTATACCATGTGACATTGGCTAGAATCCTCTTTTGGAATCTTGCATACTATACCTATTCAATATTATCAATATATGTACTATGACTTAGGGCTTTTTAAATCTATTCCTATAGATCTTAATGCCTAAAATGCAAGCGATTTAACCTAAGTCTTTCATTGAAAAACATTTCCTTAACCATAATTTAACATTTTGTAAAGTAGGGAAATCATTTTGAATGAGTAATATTGCGCTCCCATTAATCTTTTTGTAAATATAAGAGTCATCCTCATTTTTTATGAAACCAAACTCTTTTGACTACTTTATCAAAACAAAGATTCCAACTTTAAGAAGTTTGCTTTAACCCATAAATGGATCTTTGAAACTTGTAAACCTTTCCATAATTCTTAGATTTGACAAAACCTTCTAGTAGTGTCATATACACATCCTCAAGAAGATTTCCATTAAGATATGTTGTTTTGACATCTATTTGACAAATCTCATAATCATAGGATGTAGCTATGGTAAGGCGAATTTAAATGGATTTAAGCATAACAATTGATAAAAAGGTTTCATCATAATCTATACCATGTGTTTGTTTGTAACCTTTTGCAACCAGCCTTACTTTATAGATATGTAGGTTGCCATCCATGTCTATTTTTTTTTTTTCTAGAAACCCATTTGCACCTAATAGTGTTCAAACCATCATATAGATCAATCAAGGTCCATACTTGACTATCATACATGAATTGTATTTTAGATCCCATGGTCTATAGGCATTTCTTAGATTATATACTATTCATAGCCTCTTCATAGGATTTAGGCTCATTTTGGTCGACAAGTATCACTTTATTACTATTAGTTAAGAGAAATTCATATCTCTTGGGCCTCTGATGTGTTCTTATAAACCTTTTTGGAGCTTATCTTACTTATACAGGCTTAATGACTACCTGTGAATCTTGTTGAGATTCTATAGGTGGTTTAATGCTATCTTATGGTTCTCAAATTTCTTTAAGTTGAACTTTACTCGTACTGGTTCTTTTAGAAATAAACTCTCTTCCTGAGAAGACACCATTGTGAGGAATAAATACTTTGTTCTTAAAGTATTATAGAAGTAATATCCTTTAATTTCTTTAGAATATCCAACAAAATGACATTTGTCTAATTTGGGTGCCAATTTATCTAAAATTTGACACTCACATAATAGTCATAGCCCTAAATCATTAGAAAATATAAATTGAGATTTTCTAGTTCATATCTCATATGGTGTCTTTTTAACCACCTTTGATGGAACTCTATTTAGTATAAATGTAGCGATTTCCAAAGCATAACCCCAAAACAAGATTAGAAGATCTATTTGACTTATCATAAATCAAACCATATCTAATAAGGTTCAATTTCTCTATTTAGATACACATTCAACTACATTGTTCTTAGTGAAGTTAAATATGAGACTATCCCATAATTTCTAAGATGATCAATAAATTCTTGGCTTAAATATTCACCACCTCGATTTAATCGAAGTGCTTTGATATTCTTACTAAGTTTATTTTGTACTTTATTGTTGAAAATTTTTAACATTTCAAAAGATTCAGATTTATGTTTCATAAAATAGATATAGCCATATCTACTATAATCATCTATAAAAGAGGTGAAGTACTAAAAACTTACTTTAGCATTTGCACTTAATGCTCCACATACATTGGTATGTATTAGGCCTAATACATCATTAACCCTTTCACTATGCCTAATGATAGCCTAATAAGCAAGATTCATATATTTCAAATGACTCAGAATCAAAAGAAGTCAAAGTCCATGTTGTTGGAACTTAGATATGTGTTTCTTATTTATGTGGCTCAAATGATAGTCATAAATATAGTTAGAATTTGAGTCATTAGATTTATGCTTCTTGGTATCAATATTATAGATGGATTCAACATTACTATTTTCATGATTTAAGACATAAAGACCATTCGATGGATGAGCATAACTTTAAAGTATGTCATCATATGAAATGAAGCATTTATTATTCCTAATAATAAATTCAAAACCTTCAACATCTAATAAGAAATAGAAATAATGTTCCTACATAAAGCATGTACATAATTGCACTTATTCAAAGTAAAAATAAGTCCATTTGGTAAACCTAACTCATAAGTTCCTTCAGTTAAGGTACTCTATTTGCAACTTATAAGTTCACTTTTCCCTTGGCCAAATATCTACTCCTTTTTAGACCATGTAATATAAAACCATATCTAGTATCTAATGCCTATGAAGTGGTTTCAAAAGTAGACAAATTAAACTCTGTAATATCAATACATAGAGTAATAACATGAATGTCTCTTTTCTTTTTTAGATCATCTAGATAAAGATTGTAATTTCTTTTTTAATGGCCCAACTCATTACAAAAATGGCATGTTCTCTCCTTTAGAGGTTTGGGTTTAGGCTTCTTCAAATCCTTTATAACCTTGTTGTTTCCCTTTCCCTTTCCTTTCATTTTCATGACTTTCCCTTTGTTGATCATCGAAATGTCTTTGATGTTATGCTTGATGTTTTGTTCAACTATCTTAAGCATCCCATGCAATTCAAAAGCAATTTTCTCCATATTCTGCACGTTATAATTCATAATGAAAGAAGTATATGCATCAAGCAAGGATTAGAAAATGATGTCAATTGCCAAACCTTGGCTAATGACAAGACCAAATTTCTACAAGCGTTCAAAATGACCCTTCATCTTTAGAACATAAGGACTAACTGAGCTATCAACTATTAACATGTATGATAGTAGAGATTTAATGGTATTAAACCTTTCAATTTATGCCTTCTCTTGGAACATTTCCTTAAGATGACCCACCATAACATAGGCCTCAATTTCCATCAGTTGCTTTTGAAGCTCTAATTTCATGTTAACAAGCATGAGGTAAGTGACATCTACTAAGTCATTAAGATGCTTTGTTTGAGCATCCCTTTTAAGCTCTAAGTGCATAATAGTAGGCTCTGCAAGGATAGGTTAATCCAAAACATAGTGCTTCCTTTCTTGCTTAAAAATAATCCTTAAATTTTTGTACTCATCAACTAGTCAAGAAAGTTAGTGTAAGCATTGAATTTTATACCTTAGGATGCAAAGCATAATGATGAACTCATTGAACCAAATCCCTATAATGAAAAGGGAATTGCCTAAATAAAGTAATGAAAGACCTTAAAAAACCTTGGAAAAGTCGAAAGCTTAAGCTCAAATACCAAGCCCAAACCTAACCTTGGGTTGCTAGCCAAGCTTAATAGGTTGTATAACCTATTAAGCAGGGATGTATAACCCTAAAGCAAGGTTGTACAACCTTATTTAAGGCTATACAACCTTTCTTAAACCCTAAACTAGAGAATCTTTTAGAAATGGTCCCCCATTTTCAACCCTAGGGCTGTACAACCCTGACATAGGGATATACAACTTATGCTTGGTTGTACAATTTACATGCAAACTCTAATTCTATTACAACACCCTCATTCTCTATGATTGGACACATCTGTGGTGCAACCAAAACTATTTCTAGCATTGTGCACTAACCCAACATTTATAAATTCCCCCATTTTGAAGAGTAAGGGAAGGCTTGGAAAATCCTAAGGTTACTCTACATAAATCACCTCTTAAACACCCCAAGCACAGAAAACCTAAACCCTAACCTCAACTCATTCTCTCCAAGGTAGAATTATGCCTTTATTCTTACATTTGTGCATTATCCTAAACATTTTTAGGGGATATTGAACTTGTTATGTGCTTTGAAGGAAAAGACATCCCTAGGATATACCCAGAATCCTTCTTCCCCTCTTCTTCCTTCCCAGGAAATTAGGGTTATACAACTTTTTTGGTAGGCCAACCCTCTTTTTGGGTTGTATGGCCTTTCTTCAAAGTTGTACAACCTAATTTTCCTAAACACAACACAAAACTCCCTCTCTGTTCTTTCAAATTTCTTTCTTTTTAAGGTACTTTTTGTGATGTTTTTGGGATGCCAATGGCAAAAAAAGTGAGGTTTAATGACCTAGGACCCTTATTCACTTTAAAAATGGAGTCTTGCTTATTTTCTAAGTGGTTTTCATTGGCTTTCTATCTAAATGCTTTTATATTCTTTAATTTCTTTAGTCTTAAAATTATGTTTTGGTCCTGTTTTATATACTGAGTGGAAATGTTCAAGAGAAGAACTTGAGATTTCCTTAACCTTGAAAGCCTTTTTAATGTTAGAGTTCATTAGTTATATGAATAATGTTTTTGGTTCTTCAATTTCTCCTTTTGATTTAGCATCCTAACTTCTATAATAGTTAGTTGTACCAGGACTTTGCAGCTTTTTGTGAGCAATATGAGGGAGGGTTCATCAACTCTAGGATTTCACTGAAAGTGAATCTTTGCCTTAGGCAATGTGATATCCTCTATAATGCTTTTCATTTCATGTTTAAGTTTTCAAGCATTTTATGATTTATGCATCTTGATCATGTGATATTTTGTTATATTTTGATTTGTGATGATGGAATGTGTTATCATAGACTTAGAAGGTATGCTAGGATTCCTTAACTTTGGGAGACATGGTAAGATGATTGCTATGGACTTTGTTTGCATTTCTTTCTTTGCTTTTTCATGTTGATTCATTGCTAACTTGTTTCTTTATTTAGGTGTAGATGTGATTACTTGGAATTAGCCCATGAACTTGGTCTTAACTACTATGTATGCCTAAACCCTAAACCTGATCTCTGATGAGGTGAAAATGAAATGGCCCTTCTAATTGACTTAGATTAGGTTCAAATTTTGCCTTCCCTGGATGCTTATCCCGACCAAAGTCAGATGGTGACTCCATATTTCCTAGGGATGATACTAATGTATTGTCCCACTTTAGGTCCCTCGATGACCACTGTTTTGGACTAGGGGCTTTGGAATTGCATAAGGCCTAAAAGGATCCCCTGTTGGTCTAATTGCATGCCTTACCTTAGGGTCACTTCTAACATAATGACCCTCGTCTTCTTAATCCCCTATTGGTCAATAAAAGGATAGAGTCACAAGCAAGATTCCACTAGTTCGAGCATAGCCTTGAAACCCGATCAAGGCACTCACAGTTAATCCCATTCATTTTATTCTTCTTAAGGATTAATCATCATAACAAATTAAATGTGTTGTTTGAAGCCATAATCTACAATAAATATATATAACGCTTACTTAGCATTTTATTAAATATTAACTGCCACTAAATTTTATCAAATCATTAACCCTAAAATTAGAATTTTCAAAAATTGAAATTTAATGAGCAAAGATCTATTTTTCACCTAATTCTAACTAAGCTTTGGCTTATCCCCTAAAATTTGATTATTTAGGTAGGCAACACTCTACCAATTACATCTTATTTAACTCTTAGATGACTATGGGATATTGACATCACATGTCCCAACTTATCCCATCTAATGCTCTTGATTCAAAACTATGTTGGCAGCCTAGTTAAGTCTAACCATTTCAAACTTATGGATATCACCATTTTCCATCTTGTCTTACTAAAATGGCCTAATATTCCTTGCTTTGGCAAGACCTATATTTAGGAATCAAAATCTTGACAAGTGCTTGAATTATTGTTGACATTTTCATTACTTAATTTTAATGAGAATTTTACTAGTTTTCATAATATTATTTTATTATTATGTTGCACCTTATACATAACATGTAATGACCATTTTCATTTACAAATCATGGCATTCATGTCCAAAAATGCATATGTATAAAAGTTGATTCTTCATACATACTAAATCCAACATGTACTTATTATACATATATGTTACCTAATGTTCAAGGGTAGTGACCATAAATTGGTTCCTACCTAGATATATGTATATGACACAATGAGAGAGAGGGAGTTGGAATTCAGCCAATAACCTGTGGTCCATAAGTCTCTATATAAAACTTTATACACCAAAGTATACAAACCCTATGCTTTAGTGTCTGAAAAACATAATTACGATTTGATGAGTCGCGACTCAATGAATAAAAATAATAATCAGATTCTTATGGCACAACCAATAATGAAATATCATCGTGATGCATTACAAGTATAAGAATTGACTATGTAAGAGCAAATGCAATAAATTGATTTTTATCATGACCTTGCAATGCAAACACTGCTCCTGAGAATTCATATGATTCAAGTGACATTTGATTTTGCTGGCCAACATATAACAAGTGAATCATTTGATTAATAACATGTGCCAATAGAACATATTAGCCCCTTTTCCAAGTGATTGGGAAATGTTTGACAAGCCGGTCGCAACATCCTTTTAGTTCCATATGTAAGTGTTCATTCACAACGGTCTACTAAGTAATCATTAAGAGCATATAATTCTCACTTGATTTGTATTCACATATAAAATGTAATAATTCAATCCCATATACATGTAATATAACATAATCATATCATAAAATTATCACACAAACACATTAGAATCTAATTATTTCTTTTTTACTCACCTTTTGCTATGACCAACCTTTATGGTAGGTTTTGTTCTCTCTCTAGAGCTTGCTCAAAGAGTTGAGATCCTAAAATTTGATACATACATGGTTATAAGTATGTCAAAATATTATGAATGCTTAGTATGCAACTATGGCATGATCCATGCAAGTGGACTTAGTGTTTATGCATATTTTCCTTATATGGAAACTCAACCTTGCTACACTCTCATAGTAATAACTCTAGATACACTTATCCAAATGACTTGATTCTCTTTTTCAAATAAACTAGACACATAATGATACAACATAGTCAAATTTGAGGTCAACATAAGACATATAGAAAATGTGGTGAATTTTTGAATTTTGCCCTATTTCAATGTCATCTAAATCTGAGTAGGTCTTACAATTCTGAGTATATCTCAAATTGTACGAATCCAATTGCAAAATGGATTGACTAGAAGTTCAAACACATAAAGCAACATTTTTTCATGTTTTAATCATAGTCTAATACAGTCTATAAAGTCACCAAAATAAATGACCAATCTCAAGGTGAACAGGTTTTCAACATGACAATGAGTCATGATAAAGGGGTAATATCTTATCAACCATGATAAATTTAAAAAATATATTTTGTAAGAATGTAGATAAGACATAGATATATAAATTTCAAGTTAACACATCATCAAATTCTATAAGATTGATGAGGTTTTATAGGGTTCAGGGTCAGTCACAATCAATTAGCCATATTTCTTTCCACACAACAAATCAAGAAAAATTGCTTTATATGTATTTAAAGGGGATATAAACCTACAAATTTCATGTTTTTCACTTTGTCTAAATCATCACATAAGCTCATCAAAATATATGAGAACAAGAAGACTGAGGAGATCTCAGTTGGTGGTGAACTAGCCCTAATAAAGGAGCCATATCTCCTCACACACACCAAATTAAGCAAGACTGTTTTATATGAATTTATATAGACCATAAAGCTACAACTTTCATATTTTACACTTTCCAAAATTCCTCTTTTAGTGTTATAAAATCATGGGTAGAATATCTGCTCTAACAATAAAACGATTATTTCTTTTGAGCTTCAATCTCCATACATGAGCTCTACCTCAAATTAGTTCATAAGTCTTCCTAATCATGCATGTTTAACATATTATGAGGGAAGAATTTTATGTGGGAAGAAGATAAAATCACTTAACTCTTTTGCCAAAACTAGAAAAGCTTAAGGTTTGCTCTAAGTTAGCTCACTCTTCTCATTCTCCTTCTTCTTATTCTTTTTCTTCTTCTTATTCCTCCTCCTTTTTCCTTTATTTCTTTCTATTTTCTGCATGTCCTTACATTTGAGCTCTCTAATCTAATCTTAAAAGATGACAAATTTAATTTGTATACCTACCTTATAAGACAAAATCATGATGTCTCATTACCGTTGGTTAGAAATTCAATATTCCTCTTTTAGTCTCTCTTATTTACTTTTTCATCACCTCCATCTATCTCCTAATCCCCATATGCTCCTTATACTTTTAAATAAACTCTAAAACACCCTTATTTATGATGCTATATCATGAATAAAACATAAGATAATTTGTCATGTAACTATACAAACATTACATATATGTTCAAGTGTCCCAAATGCAATGGTGTAAGTGTCATCATCGTGCTTATCCAATCACATATCTAAATGATCATTTATCCATTGAATATGTTCATGTGGGATTAGAAATCATTTGTGCAATGAATATGTTTATGTAAGAATGCCAATGAATGTGGATAACGTTGTTACATAACATATTTTGCATCATATATATACATATAGTAATAACAAAAATTAAACATGTCATAACATAACGCTTAATCTATATTGATCTTTATAAGCTAATGTAAAGATCAAAAGTCAATCCTAAGGTAAATCTTCATATCCATGAAATTTCCCAAATTGCTATCAATGGTCTCCACCATATGCCTTAAAGATTATCATCTTGTACTTTGAGAATCTCCGTCTGATGCCTTGAGGGTCTCCATTCTAAGTGCAATTTATCTTATTATAATTTTTACTATTCTATTACTATTAATAAAATAAATGACACTTATTCCATATTTAAAATTATAACCCTTGAAATAGAAAATGTTGTCTATGGGGAGAATGTTTAGAGAACATGTGAACCCAAGACATTGGTTTCACTCCTCTACTTTGAATGATGTGTTTTGAATAATAATAAAACAATGACAACCTTGAGAAGTTTTAATATTTGTATCTTAGTGTTTTTGTATCTTATAAACAAGCCTAATAAATGGTAAAGGGGGAGAATGAATGAAATGGGCATTGAATAACATTTAATGAGCATTAAGAAATTCTTAACGGGCATTGAAGACTTCAACATGCATTGAATAATGCATAATGGATGTTGAATATATGTTGCAGATGTCCAAAGCTTTCTAGACCATCCAACAGGCATTAAGAAACTTGTCATGGACGTTTGGAGAAGTGCTTTAGTTAGATATGCTCTTTAGATCTCGCCACAAGTGTTGAGGTTTCGCAATGGGCATTAATCATAACCTCAGAATAGACATTACATATTCATAAGAGGCATTAAACAAAGTGTCTTAGATTGAGTAAAACTCACTAAAACTAGAAACAAGCACTTTATATTGAGCTAAAGCTTCTAGACCCTCTAACGAGTCATACTTCATATCTCAACAGACATTAAAGGTATTGCCAATGGGCATTGCTAAGTCCTCAATAGGCATTGAAGCATTTTTATAGTTGTAAAAAAAAAAAGCATTAAGTTTATGCTTTCTAAAAAATCAACAATGGGAGTTGATTTTAATCCAATGAATGTTGAGGCTAAAGCCAACAACTATGGAAGAATGAACAATAGGTATTGGAACTATTCGTTACAAGTTTAATAGGCATTGCTAAGAATACATGCGCTTTGTCACCTTTAATGGCTAGTTTTGCAAAAAAGCTTTTAGACTAAACATCAACTATTCCAATGGCTAGTTTATAGTTTTAGATATATAAGGAACATTTTCAAACATTAGAAATAGGTTAGAAACTTTAGAGAACATTTGTAATCAACTAGAGAACATCTAGCAAGCTATTTGTGCAAACCTTTAAGTGTTACTTTAATTTAGGTAGAGTGAGAATTATTTTTGTTACTCTTTGAGAGTAGGATTTCTTGAGTACTAAAAATGTAGTTACTGCATAGTTTAGGAGGCATTGATACTATTGCATCTATCCTTGCAAGTGGTTAAAAAGTTGGTATTGTACTTAGGGAAATACCAAGGATTAGGTTGACTCTCTTGTTCCTTGCTAAAAGATAGTAATTGTAAAGGTTTTCCTTGAGCCTAGAAAAGACAAGGTTTGTTCTTAAGCCTATAAAAAGAATAAAAAGGCCTAAGTGAAAGCTTGAAGAGTGGAATAAGCATATTGTCAAACCACTATAAAAATTCACAATTGTTTATGTTGTTGCTTCTGCATTATTTGTTTGTGTTTATTTTTACAACCCAATTCACCTTCACTCTTGGGTTGCATCATTTGCATTGAAACCAATAAAAAAAAATTGTCAATCACATTAGTTTAAGGCCCATGCCTTGCTCCATGCAAAAACACATAAATAAAACATCCAAAATATGTTGAACAAATTATGATTAGGCAATTAACAATTTATGTGAATTCATTTAGGGTCAATAGCAATCCCATTGGCTAATTAACAGGCAGGGGTCAAGGGGGCAGCGCCCTTGTGTGGGTCTATGTTAAGTGCCCTTCAAAGGTAAATAACTTATCTTGTTTGAATGAGTTGCTGCTTGAATTCCATTAATTTTAATCAATACGATTAACTAAAATGGTTAATGTTGCATATATAACCCTTACAAGTGCACAAATCACTCAAATATAATAATGTAAAATTCATTCCCACAAGAATTAATTTCCATAAGTATTAATAAGCCTCAATTTTTCTATTACTTAGCCATTGAATTATGAAGATAAAAATAACCTAAAAAATTTGAAGTTATAAAATTAATCAAACAAAATAAAAATTGATTTGAAATAAATTTGCATGCAAATGATTTTTAGGGAATTCAAGTCCACCATAATATCATTTGTAATTACATCAAAAAAATTGGTTCAATTGTGATTGGATTGTGTTTGAAGATGAATTTTCCTAAATTTCTCAATACTTTATTTTAAGCAACATTAAGTTTATTTTTACTGAAATTATGTCTACTTTCGTGGACACAAAATCTAATAATAATGCATTAAGCTTTATGAATAATCCTTCAATACCTCTAGAAGTCAAGCCTACTTTTGTGGTCTCAATATTCTAATTTAATATATTAGGACTAATCTTAGACTTCCACTTTTGCTTTATTATCTAGAATCTCAAATATTGCACATATGCGATCATCATACATACTAGTCAATAAAGCTCTAACACATTAAATCAAGACACCTATCACAAATTGATGAAAAGTCTCTTCATATATTCATGAAATAAGCACTGGATTTTCACCCTAATTTCTAAAATTTAAAGAACTAATTCAACGTAGGAAGAGCAAAAGAAATAAATAAAAAAGAATCCATTAATTTAAGTAGAAGAATTTCCAAAGAAAGAGTATTGCTAAACAAAATCACTGAAAACACTTAAAAAAACCCTGGAATCTTCATAAAATCTTATTTTTATTAGGTGTTGAGGTTGGATCCACATTTATCTCCTAAAAATCTGCCTTTTTTTTTTCCCACCTTCTTATTATAATAGGTCATATATCCTTTTAAACTTTTAAAATTCTAAATCTGATGACTTGCGTGGCCCAAAGTATGGGTCATGTTATGACCCATGCACAATCTGGTAATTTTGAATATGCTATTGTTGACTAGTTAACTTTGCTGGTCAATGCATGGTCTAAAGCATAAGTTATCCAACCCTACTAGAAATCACAGTTTCAACTCATTTTTAAGAAATTATTGCACTAACATAAAAGAAACAAAAAATTAACTAATTTCAAAATAAAAACACTATAAAACTAGAAAAAAAAAACTCTTAATTTATAATGTAAAATATGTGCTAAAATTGCCCTTATCAAATTCTTTCAAACTTGAAGTTTTGCTCGTCCTTAAGCAAAAGAAAGAAAAATAGAGGGCTTCTCAAATTACAAATGTGAAACCTTAAATTTAGAAAACTTCATAATGCACTAGCATAATTAACTCATAAGAAAATTTATAACATTGAAGTTCACTCTCCTAATTCTTACAAGCAATTTCAAGTATAAATCAATTACGAAATATACAAAAACCATAATACACCTTTTTCACTTTTGATGTATTTTAAAAACAAACATAACACATGGTAAAATTGTTAAATATTTTCCTAAACAATGCATTATTTTATAGGTAAGAACATACAACCAATTTCCACTAATATAATTACACACATCATCAATAATCAAATGGTCTTTATTGGTTTGTAATGTGACTAAGGAAAAATTGGCTTGTCAGAGAAAAGGATAAAAAGGTACAAGCAAGAGAACTCTAAAAATAAAATAGTGATGTAACACTAGAAATTCTCATATATTCTTAAAATTTCTCATCTATCTATATCACTTCCTTCTTATATTTTTTAGCAACATTCACTTAGATAATCAAATTCTACACATGCTATAAAAACAAATTGTTGCATAATAATTTTCACATACAATTGAGAGTTCTAAATGATTTAAGCATTGTAACTCGAAAGAATTGTACAATTCTCAACTTCCTTCTTTTTTCTTTCCTTTTTTTTTTTTCAAATATATATATATATATATATATATATATATATATATATATATTCTCTTTTTTGAACAAAAAACCAAATAATCAACAATTTATAGATGCAAGTATTACTCTTCTCATGTTTTTTTTTCACATGCCAAACTTTTTAAAATATACTCAAATGTAAACAACGTATGAAACTCTAACTTCTTCAACATACATAATGAAAATTCTTGTGCCACTTAAAAATCTTAGTCCTAAAATTATCTTGGTGGATAGGTTATGATGATGGGTTATATGGTATAAAGTTAAGGTTATTAAGAAAAAGATTCATATACACTTTTAAAGTGTATTATAAGGCTAAAAAAAAAATGGTATAAAGGATAAAAATTGATAAAATGTAAAGGGCCTAAATGCTCCAACATAAAGAATGCTTATATCATTTTCTTGATAAAGTATATATTAATATTTTGCCTTAAAAGATTGTATATCTTATTCTAGAATTAAAGAAAAAGTTTTTAACAAACATGTTTATGCTTGAAATTAAACAACCAATCAACTCCTGGATGTAATGATTCAAACAAATTACTCAAATTAGCTTAAACAAGAAAATTAAATGCATCAGTTATTAAACTTATTCAAATTTCTAAACTTTCTATCAAAATAATCATGCAAGATTCCATTACAAGCATTCCAAAATCTAAAAATTTACAAAGTATGAAGTGGCCACTCTCAAGTCAATTCTACTTCATTTTTAGGGCAAGTAATCTACCCAAAAAGAAAACAAACCTTTGAAATCCTCAAAACAACAAATCATAATTTCCTTTTTATAGTTTAAATGAATATCAACCACAAAAATAAATGAATAAATCAACTTTCTAATTTGAATCCCTCCCCAAAACTTATATGAAACATTATCCTTAAGTTTTTTTTTAAAAAAATTCAATTCAAAGGAAAAAAAAATTCTCCCCTTTTTCATGTGATTCAAACATGATTCAGGGCCATTTTGATTTCTAAAAGTGTCTATTATACAAAATTTTGTTGTCATCATTTAACCTTGCCTTCACCAATGAACCATTACACATGACATAGTGCAAAACGTCATAATTTTTTAGATAAAACATATCCTAACACAGGTGCATGGGCCATGCCATAGGCCATGCATCTAGAATTAATCCAAACAACATGCCTACAGTACTCAAATAATCCTAACAACTTTTAACAAACACACCAATACTTGAACAACAATTTATCACAAATTCAAGCAATCACAAACACATCTCTATTTGCATAAACACACTCACATTCACTAAAAGCATATGATTATTGAATAAAATCACAATGTAAATACCTAAAACCTTTTAATTTTCACTACATTCACAATTAAAGAAAATGAGTCACATATGTATCAAATTAAACCCATTCATCCAATTAAATAATATCCTAATTTAATAAATACCTAAACTAATAAAAGTATTGTAACTAAGATGACCTTACAAAAGTTAAAACACAAAATATCCAAAATAATAGTTTTAATCAGGCACCTCAGTATCAATTGTAAACCTGTAATAATTTAGAATTCATAAATCCTAAAATAATAGTAAAAAGAAAAAGCACCACATTAACTGTGCCAATTTAAAGGAAATAAAAGAAAGAGAAAATAAATTGGAAAAATTTTAAAAATCATTGATTTATTGGTAGAGGATTATGTTGGAACCTTATTTGTACACAATAGGCAACCTATTGATCTTTCAAATTTTGATCTAAGTACTCAATTATATGATGACTTCGATTTTTTCGCTTTTTCAAAGAGGGGTTGGCTAAAGAACTGGTTGGCTTTCTTTTTGCAACCTTTTTTTTTATGATGGTCATGATGGGGTTTAGATGGTTTTTTTTAAAGGAAAGAGAAAGTGAATTGGTTGGGAGGAGGTAGCTAGATTGGAAGGAAGGAAGTGACAATTGTGAATAAGGTTTAGGATTTGTGTGTGTTAGGGTTAGGAGAAAAAAGGTAGATATTTATGTGAGCTAGTATTTGACATCTGCATGGGTTGAAACATGGATCATGCAACTTCTTCCTTATTCAAATTGATGAAATTGATAATCCAACTCTTGGTTAGCTATACAATACTATGACTGGACTCCTGCATGACCCATTACATGGTGCATGCACTATGTTTGTAATTGATTTTTAATGTTTTTCATCCATTTTTAATCCTGTAAATTATTGTACCCTTTAAAATCATAGTTATTGCTGCTCCTCCACTATTTTGCTCCATGATAGCCTATAATTAACAAAATTAAATGAATTAAACTCTAAAATAACAATCTAGATAAGAATTTAAACTAGCATCAACTATTAAAATTCTAATAGTTTAAAAACTGAGTTGATTGAAAACTTAAAAAAAATAACATGCAGAACTTGAAATAAACAAATGAAAATTACTAAGACAAATTAAATCACTGGGTTGCCTCCTAATAAGCACTTGTTATAGTCATCAACATGACTTTTTCTACATTTGCAATTCAAAAGCGTATTTAAGAGAATAATTTCTCCACTTTGCACTACATCTCTGTAGTAATAAGGTTTTAAATGCTAGCCATTCACTTTAAACATTTTGGCACTGTCTCCCTGCAATTCTACAACTCTATAAGGAAAAACTTGTACTACTTTGAATGGTTTAAACCTATGAAATTTAAGCTTTTTTGAAGTCTAAGGTAAGAATTAAATAACAACACCTATTGTCCTACTTCAAAAGAGCATTTATGAATATATTTGTCATGCCAAATCTTTGTTTTCTCCTCATATATTTTGGCATTTTCATAAGCATCACTAAGAAATGCATACCTCATATGAAGAGAAGGAGATTTTGGCTTTAGAATTAGAGCTTTTTCAATTAAGGGGGGAGAAAGAGCCTTACCTTATCCTAAATTTTCAAACCTAAAATTTTTAAATGGAGGGGTTGCTTTTGAAAATTTGGTTGCACTTGTAATTTCATGATCCTTATGTGATGATGATGCCTTTTTAATCAAGCAAACTTTGAATGGATCTTTAGGATGCTTCACTTGAGAAACCTCTTGAATGAGCTTATGAACCACATCCACCTTGTTGTAATCTTTAATGCAAGAAGGTTGTTTTGTTACTTTGAATACATTAAACTTAATTGATTATCCCTTTACATTCAAAGTTAGTTTTCCATTCTTCACATCAATTATAGCTATCGTGGTTGCCAATAATAGTCTTCTAAGGATTAATGGCATGTCCACATCCATATCCATGTCATGCATAACAAAGTCCACCAATATGTAGAACTTTCTTACTTACATGAGAATGTTCTCCACCACTCCAATCAGATATTTATAGAGCAATATGTAAGTTATAAATGTCACTATGGTCAGTTGGATCTTAATAAGATTCAATTTCCTACAAATAAAAAGAGGCATTAAACTAACACTAGCACCCTAATCACAATGCTTTATCAAATATAATATTATAAATTTGGAAAGGAATAGAGAAACTTTTTGGATCTTTAAGCTTTGGTGGAAGCTTGTTTTGGATTATTACACTATAGTCCTTAAAAAGAGCTATGGTCTCAAATTATTCCAACTTCCTCTTATTCATCAAAAGATCTTTGAGAAATTTAACATATTTAGGCATTTAAGCTAAGGCCTCGACAAAGGGAATACTGATGTGAAGTTGCTTGAAATCTTTAAGAACTTAGTATATTGCTTGTCAAGCTTTTGCAATTTCAATTGTTGAGGAAAAAGGATAGGTGGAACATAAGGTTTTATCGAATGAGGCTTGCTTTCTTCTTCTCTTTTAGCTTTTTCTATATTACTATTCTCATCTAGAGTGGAATTTGGGCTAACACTTCACTTTCTCAACCTAAAATTTTAGGATTTTAAAGCATTTTTAAAGTTATTTTCTCACTTTTGCCTTGTGCTTAGGTGAAGGGTCTGGTATCTTTATGCCACTTCTTATAGTAAATGCATTGTATTGCTTTGTTGGGTTTATTTCAGTCTTGCTAGGGAGTGTACCTTGTGTTTTTACATTGAGATTATTAGCCAATTGCCTAATTTGCATCTCTAAGTTTTAGTTATGTTGCTCAATTTGATTGACCCATGTTTTAAGCTTGTTTAGTTTGTCTAGCTTAGTTTCTATCTTCTCAAACTTTTCAATTAAATAATTTTGCATATCCTAGGTTTGCTTATCTTCTTATTGAATCAGTTGGGCTATAGGAGCTTCACTTTATTACCTTTAAGGAAATCCAAGAGGATGAGAAGGATGAACTTGAATGGCTTGGTTACTCTATGAGAAGTTGGGATCATTCCTTCACCTAGGGTTATAGGTGTTAGAATATGGATTATTGGGCTACCTATTGAAATTAGAGACATATTACACCTGTTTGGCTAAGTTGGGAATAAAAAGGCTTCCTACTTGACATTTGATGCCCATATGTCTCCCCCACACCATTCATAATTCAATAATGGGGATGTTAATAACACGTACACTCATACCTTCAAGCTTCTTTGCAAAAACATCCATATTAGCATTTAACATGGTATAAGCATCAATGTTATGAATACCCATAACTCGTTTGTTAATTCCTCTTTCACTTACTCATTAATAGTTGTTTGAAGCCATCTCTTCTAACAATGAATAAGCTTCATTGGTTGACTTTTTCATGAGTGCATCTCCTGTTCTGACATTAATAGTAATGTGCATTGAATGGTTAAGTCTATTCTAGAAGGTTTGAACTATCAATCAATCTGGTAGGTCATGATGTGGACACTATCTCTATAGCTCCTTGTACCTCTCCCATGCTTTATAGAATGTCTCCTTTGCTTTTGGATAAAGCTTGTGATAACTTGCCTTAATTGCACAGTCTTGCATAGTGAGAAGTATTTTACCAAGAAAACTTATGAGAGCTCTTCCCATGTAGTGAATGAGTTAGGTGCCACATAATTCAACCACCTCTTAGCTTTGTCTCTCAAGAAACAAGAGAAGAGGCTCAAATGGATTACATCATTAGTGGCTCTATTAATCTTAAAGGTTGTAAAAATCTCAAGAAAGTTAGCAATATGTGCGCTCGGATCCTCATTACCTTTAACCCCAAAAATATTTTGTTGAACCATTTGGATGATTATTAGTTTAATCTCAAAATTATTGCGTACAACAATAGTTCTAACAATGCTTGATTGAGTCCCATGAGCATGTGGCATAACAAAACCTCTCAAGGCTATTGGTTACCTTTCGTTGGTCATTGTAACTTTCGAGAAACTCTTTTTTTGTTTTTGGATTCAACTTCGAAGATGAAACATATGCTTGATTTGAGGATTAATTTTTGCTTTTCAAATGTTGCATACAACAAGCAATTTAGCTATTAAAAGAAATAAAACATAATTAAACGCATAAAAAATTAAAGATGCAGAATTTAAAAACTAGATTAATAGAAATCTTAAGTGAAATTGATATTATGAAAAATCAATACTCAACAACGATGCTAAAAATTTGTTGCGTATATAACCCTTGCAAGAGTACAAATTGCTTAAGTAATATAATGAAAAGTAAAGTTTGTTCCTACGAGGATTAATTCTTATAAGTAGCAATAAAACCTTAATTTTCCTATTGACTAGCAATCGAATTATGAAGATGAAAATAAACCTAAAAAATTAAAATTGCAACATTAATCAAACAAAATGAAAATTGATTTGAAAGAAATTTTTATGCAAATGATTTTTAGGGAATTCAGGTTCACCACAATACCATTTTATAATTGCATCAAAAGAATTGGTTTAATTATGATTAGGTTGTCCTTGAAGATAGATGTTCCTAAATTTTTCAATACTCTCTTTCAAGGAATATTAAGTCTATTCTTATTGAAATTATGTCTACTTTTGTGATCACAAAATTCAATAACAATGCATTAAGCTCCATAAATAATCTTTAAATATCTCTAAAAGTCAAACCTACTTTTATGGCCTTAATCTTTTAGTTTAATAAGATAGGACTAATTTTAGACTTTCACTTTTGCTCCATCATCTATAATCTCAAACATTGCATATATAAGGCAGTCATACATACAAGTCAACAAAGCTCAAACACAATAAATCAAGACACCCATTATAAATTGAAGCAAAATCTCTTCATATATTCATGAAATAAGTACCGAACTTTCATTCTAATCCCTATAATTAAAGAATTAGTTCAACATGGGAAGAGAAAAAGAAAAAAAAAAAGAATCCATCAATTTGAGTAGAAAATTTTTTAAAGAATCTTACTAAACAAAATCATTAAAAACCCTTAGAAAAGCTTTCTAATCTTCATAAAATCTTTTTTTTTTTAATTTAAAGTCGAGGTTGGATTCACATTTCTCTTTGTAAAATTTGTTCTTTCTTCACCTAAGTCTCTATTTTATAATAGGTCATGTATCTTTTTGAAATGCGAGTTTGAACAATTTCTAAAATTTTAGATCTGACAACTTTTATGGCCCGAAGTATGGGTCATGTTGTAGCCCATGCTTAATCTGTTAATTATGAACTTGTTATTGCTAACTAGTTAACTCTATTGGTCAATGCATAGTCCAAGCAATACTATTGGAAATCATAATTTCAAGTTATTTTTAAGAAATTTCTGTGAACATAAAAGAAAAAAAAATTAACTAATTCCAAGATTAAAAAAACATTATAAAAACTAGAAAAAAGCTCCTAATTTATAACATAGAATATGGGATAAAATTACTCCTATAATTAATTAATCTATTCATAAGAAAATTAATTAATCACTGCTTAACACTTAAATATATTTGTGAAATTTATTAATATGCTTAAAACATATTGTTCTTATTTAACAATTAAACAAAATAATAATTAATAAATCTACCATGATTAGTAAGACAAAAAATAGAACATAAAAAACTTGTTATGCTATATTACTCAAATTAATAATAGATCACAAGAAATAGTAAACACGTTAATCAAACCAACACTGTCAAATCGTGTAATCACTACATATTAATCTAATTAAGTTATTATTTCCCTATTTCATGCAAATTAATCAAATCGTTCTTAAACTAATTTGTTTTACATTAAACCGTTGAAATGATTTTCAAACAACACATCTATGTTCATAAATATAATAATTATACATAAAACAATGTTAAACTAAATTTAATCAAATTCACAAATGGTTTTAATACCACTGTTGGGTTTTGTGTAAGAAGCATAGTGAAAAATAAAAATTTTAAATATTCAAATCCACCAAAGATCCATGCAATTTAATTAAATCACTAAGATGGATGAAAATCCTACCAATTTACAAAAAGAGTTGTAAGATTGTTAAAAGATAGGTAAGGGGTTTTATGTTGGTAATACCTTACCTCGAGCTTAGAGTTGTATCTAGACGTTATCAAAACGTGAATAGGCTATCTTCAAAAATAAATGGTGTGTTAGCACCTAATTTTTCTGTGACTCTCTATTATCTTTCTAAACGTGAATTTCACTCTATTTCAAAAAAAAAAAACTTAAAATGTTAATATATCTTAATTTTTAAGATATATATACCAATTACGTATCTTAAGAGATATAGATAAGATAATATACTATTTTTATTTTAACTTCTAAAATAAAATATATATCTAAATATTTAAGATAATATCTCTAATTGTCTTAGTTATATCTAGAGCTTAGTAAATACAATTTCATTTTTAGGATTATTCTAAGTGTGCATCCCTATAGTTTCACATGATATTAGCAATGATCTAAAAACTTATTTTTAGCCCACCAATCATAAGTGGCCTTTAATAAGAGATTATGACTGCCTAAGTTTTGTGAAGGTTATTAATCTGACAAAACCTATTTTACAAATAGTATTATGATCCTTTTGTCTCATTATATCTTAATTAAACCTAAGGTATGAATATGCATAAGTATACATATGTAAGAAATGATGATTAATGAACATACATGAATGATGATATTAGAGGTTTTATGATGAAGAATATGCCAATACTATTTATGGAAGAAAGTTATGTCAAAATACATGTTGAAAATAATTGAGGAAGGATGATGAAAGCTAAGGTATAGGCTAAGTTAGGTGCATAATCTTCGATGGCTATTAAGGTATGTAAGTATGCTTATTATGAGATTAAATGACATGTTATTGAAGTATTTTAAATGTATTTTAGATGCCTAGTGTTGGAATTTGAAATGTGTTAAAAAGTTATAATACTTTATTTAGGCATTTTAGTCTTTTCATAAACATGACTCTAACTCTATTTTTCTTTAGTATTCATGCCTAAAAATGGTGTTTGAAGTGTATTGAGAAAAAAGACAAAGGTGAAAGCATAAGTTTATGGGTTGGAAGTATCATTTTGATGGATTATTCTAGAATACTTTATTTAGGTTGATCTTTTGCTAAACATGACTCCAAGTCCATTTTCATCATTTTTTAATAGTCTAAAACTCACTACAATCCTCCTAAAATCTTCCTTCATCCATGGCAACTAATTTAAGTCAGGAGAATCAAGTTTGCTTATCCATTTTCTTCCATCTATTAAGCAAGTTAGTGACTTTCTCTTTTTTATTTTAAGCAAAGTATAAACTAACATATTTCTTTCATATTTTTTCTATGTTTGAATAAGTTCATTTATGCTATTTTTGAGCCAGATGGTAATAGAAAAGATGAAGTTTAGTGTTAGTGTGGCATAAAAAGTGATGTTGCCTTTGTTGTCCCTCACACTTATAGCTACAAGTGCAAAAGTCTCATCAAAGTCAATCACTTCTTTTTGGTTATAGCCTTTGGTTGTCTACTAACTGAGCCTTGTTCCTAACAATGGCTCCAAGCTTATCAACCTTATTTCTAAAGACCTATTTGGTTTTAATAATTAAATGTTTATGTGGTCTAAGAATGAAGGTTCATACTTTGTTTCTTTTAAACTAATTGAGTTCTTCTTGAATAGTAAGAACCCAATGTTTAGTTCTAATAGCCTTATATATGGTCTTAGGCTCAATAAGGGATACAAAAGTAAGATTGGTACATGCATTTCTAAAAGATGATCTAATTGTTATCGAATTTGATGGATCACCAATGATAAGATCTTTTAGGTGATCTTTCTTAAAAATCCAATCTCTTTCTAATTGAGTTTACTTTTTCACTTGGAGGTGGAGGAGATGGAACTTCATTTCTTTCATTGCTCTCTTCTTGTTACTTATCCAAAACCTTTCTTTTTTCTCCAATGTTTAGCTCACTTATGAGACCTGCAAGATCATTAACATCTTCTTCTATTCTTAAAGAAGTGGGGTCAGATTCATTAAATACAACATACATAGACTCCTCTACAATAAGTGTTCTCTTGTTAAAAACTTTATACCCTTTGCAAGTGGTAAAGTATCTAAGAAAGATTCCTTAATTAGATTTAGAGTCAAACTTGTCAAGGTTATCCTTAATGTTTAGAACAAAATACTTACAGCAAACAATTTTGAAATATGCAATCTTAGGCTTTCTATTATTCCACAACTCATATGGACTTTTCTTCACAAAAATCTCATAAGACTATTCAAGACATAGTTAGAAGTATTTATAGCTTCTACCCAAAAATACTTAAGAAGGTTGTATTCATTCAACATAGTTCTAGCCATTTATTGAAGAGTTCTATTCTTCTTTTCCACTACACCATTTTGTTATGGAGTTTCAAGAGTTGAGAAATCATGTGAGATACCATACTCATCATAAAGGCTATGAAAGCTTAGCATTCTAAAACTCACCACCGTGGTCGTTTCTAGTAAAAAAAGATTTTCAAATCCTTTTGGTTTTGAATTCTCTTGGTAAAGGTTTTGAATGCATCAAAACAAGAATCCTTATGTAGGAGGAATAACACCCAAGTAATCTATAGTAGTCATCTATTATGATAAATGCATAATGCATGTCTCTTAAACTAGCTATCCTAATGGGACCAAAAAGATCCATGTGAAGTAACAATAATGGTCTAGTGGAGTTTAACTTGTTCTTGGCTTTGAATGAGGATTTAATTTGTTTACCTCTTTGACATGCTTCACAAACTCCTTTTGAAAACTTGATTTTTGGTATACCTTGGACAAGTATTTTCTCTTTAGATAGTTAAGGAGTTCCATGCTAGCATGTCCTATCCTTTAATACTAGGCTTTTCCTTCATCAACTATTGATATAAAACACTTTGCATTATGGTTAGTAGGAGAGTTTAAATTAATGACACAAATATCATGAACTCATCTACTAATGAACATAATTTTATTGCCACTCATCCTTGAAACATAACATGCCTAAGGCTTAAAAATGACTCTAAGTCCTTTGTCACGCAACTGACTTACACTTGGCAAGTTGTGCTTGAATCCATCAATAAGCAATACGTTATCAAGGATAGGAGAGTAATCATTCTTACCAACTTTACCTATGCCAATAATTTTAGCTTTGCCATTGGCTCCAAAAGACATATTTCTAAAACCTTATATCTTTTTCAAATGTGAGAAGAACGTACTTTCTCCTATCATGTGCTTTGAAAATCTATTATCAAGGTACCACTCTTGCTCTCCAACCTGGGATTTCAAGCATATCTATAGAACAAGGAGAGTTATATCTTAAGTACCTAAAACTTTTTGGGTCCTAAGGTTTAGCTCTTGCCAACTGCTCATCATACTTTCTAGATTGACAATGATAAGCAATGTGACTATACATATCATAATAGAAATAATCACCATTAAAGTAGGTTGATTTCCTACTTCTAAGTGAAACATAGATATAATGTCTTTTAGGCTTATAGATCTTTTGAGCAATATGTCTAGGAGTGTATCTCAACTAAAAAACTTTCTTGTGTTGAGCATGTGCATATCATAGTTATACCATGTTTTGTGTCTTTACACACTTCGCCTCTTAAGCTTGTGAGAATAGTACATGTAAGCATAATTTAATCTAAGAGGGGCATTTCTCATTTATGTGTGATTATGTTGAAATTTTTCCTATGTACCATTATTCTTGGAATTTCCTTTTTGGGAACCTTTAGCCTTTTGATGGGGTTAGAAACACTATTTTCCTTAGCCTTGAGAAAGACAGTTTTGGAAGTGGAAGGAGCAGCTAAAGTAGTGGCTTGTCCATATTTGATGGATGGGCTCTTTTAAACCTCAAAGATGGAGTCTAAATTGTCCATATTTGATGGATGGGCTCTTTTAAACCTCAAGGATGGAGTCTAAGTTCTCTTTTCCTTTAGTGAACTTATTGAGATTTTCATTTTGTTTAAGGTTCTCAGTTGTGAGAGACTCTACCTTCTTAGCTAGAGGTTTTTTTTATCCTTAGCACATTTTGTCAAGGATTTGTTCTATTTTTGAATAGAGGTAGTGTTAGACTTAAGAGTCTCAATGCTCATAGTGTGTTTGATAATTATAAAGTACTACTTATCTTTAGAGTATGTGTTAAAAGGATTTACCTCTTTTTCATCATCACTGTTATTATTGGATGTGTGTTCACTTGAGGATTCATTTGATTATTCCTTAATTACCATGAGACAAAGGTTGGCAAGTTCCTCTCTTGTCTCATCTTTGCTAGGTTTAGAATCACTAGTGTCATCCTAAGTAGCTTTATACATTTTCTTTCCTTTCTTAGAGGTGTATTTCCTAAAAGGATGCTTGCTTTTCTTGATTTTTAGGATAATCTGATTTTATATGCCCCCTTTTATTGCATTTATACCAGATAAGATGATTCTTGGTGCTCCTCTTCTTGTAGTTTCTTACTATCTTTCCCTTTTTACTTAAAGGAATTTCTTTACTTAGTTGGTGATGAAGGCAAGATCACTACTATCTTCATCATCACTAGAAGAGGAAGATGTTAGTAAATAAGAAGTGGAAGGAGTTTCAGAGTGTACCTTTTTGGCTTTCAATGCCAAGCCTTTCTTTATCATTTCTATGTCTTCAGTGGGCTTCTCAAGAGTGATCTCATAAGCTAATAACTTCCCATAAGCTCATTAAGTGATAGGGCTTCTAGTTTGTTAACTTCCTCTATGGCTATCTTTTTAGCTTCCCATTTATCTTTAGGAAGTGTTTTTAGAATCTTTACTACCATGCCCTCATTTGTATATGACTTTCCCAAGTTTTTGAGAGTGCCTATATTATTTATAAACCTATTATACATCTAAGTGATGGTCTTATTAAGCAAGTATACAAATTTTTCATATTTATATGTATGCATTTGTATCTTTTTCTTTTTTACTTCATTGGTTTCTTCATGTTGAGTTTGTAATGTGTCCCATATTTCTTTAGCTGATGTACACATTTGTAGTTGAGCATATTGAGACTTATGAATTACACAAAAAAAAGAACATATATTACTATTTTATTTTTCAAGTTTGCCTTCTTTTCTTCTATAGTCCACTCAATTTTAGGCTTTGGTATGAGAACTTCTCTAACTAGTTTTGTCAGAACCTCTCTTCCTTCCTTAATAATGTCCCATAAGTCATTGGTTTCACTGTTAAGGAAGATCCATACAATTCTTCTAATATCCATAATCATCTCTCTTGAACAATAGAGGCTTATGAATGAATTGTGATTTTTCATTACTTGCCATAATCTTTGCTCTATGAACTTAAGTTATGATTAATAGAGTAGCTTTGATACCAATTATTATCCTTTGGTGCTCTAGAAGGGGATCAAATAGGATAATGACAAATTTACAAAGTGAAAATGAATGTGAAAATAAATGAAGAATTAACACATAAGGCTCATAGAGGTTCGACACAACTTGTCTACGTCCTCTCCTATAGTATTCCCATTAGAGGTTGCACTATTTAGATAGCTTAAAGTGCTATCAACAATATTTATAATAGTAAGTTTTCAGGCACTACTAAGTCTTTACATGTGATAGATTTCTAGGCACTATCAAACCCATGCAAGTTTACAAGTACTACTTAAAACTTAACCTAAAGTAGTTTTTATGTACTACCTTAAACCTTTCATAAGATGTGATTTTCAAAGGCTTCCCAACCTAGAGTTTCCTTACATAGGGTTACAACACTTTTAGAAAAATAGAAACTCTCCTACTCAAGCAATAATGAATTATCAAAATACATTTACAAAATATGCTTGATGTGTCTGAAAATGTAGAGAAGATTCTGAAGAAGCTTTACTTTTAACCTCTATTTTGAAGATAATTCATTAAAGTTCTTTTACAAGCTTAGTCAATGAATCTCTCTTGGATGTTAGATCATTATTTATTCATAATATAATGGCCTTTTTTATATTAAGAATAACTTTCATAATGGATTACTCATTCAATATAATAATTCTCCTTACTATTTATGTGTAATGCTGTTACTTTTATAAGTTGAAACAAGAAACTAGCCATTAGAAAAAGAGTTGTCACTTCACATTACAACTATAAACAATCAATACCTGTTGAAGAATTTCCATGCCTGTTGCTAAAGCATTCACCCTTGTTGATTTCATAAAGATTGGTGGTTGATAGTTAATTTTTAACTTCAATGGTCATTAGTCCTATTCGACACGTCCACTGGAACTAATTGTTGGAGGTTAATGGCTTGAAGCTCTGCCTCTTTTGTTTATTCCACCTTTTTCTTAGCCATTGTTAGACGAATGCTACGATCATTGATTGTAAGGTCAATGCCTATTGGAGAATGATCAACGTATGTTGTTGATTTCCTAAAAGTGTGAGCTTCATGCTCTATTTTTTATAATTTCCAAAAGAAGTTCAATGCCTATTGGAAATCTCGACATGCCCATTGGACACATCTCCATGCATGTTGTTTTATTAAGCATATCCCATTAGGAGGTCCAAAAGACATAACACAAACTATAACACTTTTACAATGTCTGTTGCAAAAACACAACCCCCCCGTTGTGAGGTCTAAAGAGCATGGCATAGGCTATAGCACTTTTCCAATGTCTGTTGAAACAAAGTAACACTGTTGGATTGATCAATTGAGTTTGTTTTAACTTCTACTCCTTGACAATTGGAGTTTCCAACCTTAAAATCTTTAGCTCGAGTGTGCTATCAAGGAAATCTTCTCCAAACATCATCGTTTAATGATGTACTTCCAAGATTTAACACAAACATCTTGGCAAATGATTAGTCCTAAGACTTTTTTGTGATCATCATAATAAGAACTTGGAACCTAGAAGGTTCAGCAGTCTTCAAAAGGAGTATTAAATGCATTTAAAGAGCATGACTTATTTCTCTTGATTTTTGATGTTTGATGGTTTATTAAACAATAATTATTATTCTAATATTCATATTTGAGAAGGAGATTAAGCTTAATGTTTGCTTTACACCATGGTTGAACTAAAGACAATATTGATGTAATATATAAATGAACCTTTGTAAGGTGTTGATACATATGGATTGACTATAAGAATTCTTGGTGATTGTTAACTTCTTAAATGTTAATTGGGATCCTAAATTTCTTATTTCTAATGAGAATTAAGGCTTGAATGATGTCTAACACCTTGGTTATATTGAGTTTGATATTGATGTCTTAATAAGCTTATTATTGTTCCTTATGTAAATGAGTTTTAATTGCAAGGCTATTTTATGTATTTTGAGTTCCTTAACATTATTTGAGTTCTTAAATATTGTAAAACATTATAAACTTGAGATTTAGTGTCGTATTCAAGTCTTGAGGTGCCATAACCCAATTCAGAAGCATGATCAATGCATAAATTAATGTTATATTAATTCATGCAAGTCTAGATAGAAAATATGTTGCTAAAGCATGCTAAAGAAATCAATACTTATTAACTTAATACAACAATATCTAATGTGCAATAATAATAATTTTAAAATATTGACAAAATCTCAAGGTAAATTATGGAGTCTCTACAAAATAAAATTAAATAAAATCATTTAAATGGTTAAAATAAAAATTAGCCTAAAAATTAAGTTCGAGCATACCCAACAAATGCAAGAATAGATAACTAAATTCTTTTAAGAAACAGCAGGTTGAAGCTTGGATCGACTATAGATAAATAATGATCTGGAAAAAAAGTAGACATGGGTTGAGCTAACACTTAGTGAATGACAATTATATCACATAACGAAATAGGAACATGCAAGTGCTTGAATAATTTCACAATAGTTTTGTATTTTTAAACATGCCATATAAATAATTAAAACTTATTTTAGGCATTCGAACTAGTAAAGAGTTTAGAAACCATAATTATTCATTTAAACAACGAACATTTTCAAATTTAATCTTTTTAGCATAGTATTCTAGAGTGATGATAGTTCACATCATTAAAAGCCTAAATGGTAAGCATTCTCTTAGATAATCAAATATAGATCACCTCCTTCATAGATATTAACACATGATTCTAATGCAATACTCAATAAATTATGATGCATGACATGAAATAATACAATTCTATTGCTATAATAGTCCACATGACAAGACCTGGATAATATATAATCAATTACAGATAACTAGATTCTAAATATCGATTTAAAAATCAAAACTTATTTAAATAAACATCATAATATTCTAATATATTGTTTCTATTACTGTGATTCAAACCATAAGAATTTTGTTTTATATCTACTAATTTTTAAATATATATTTATCATTTAAATTAAATTAGTCGTGATCTACTTATTTATTTAGTTAATTTAGCCATACACACACACACACACACACACACACACACACACACATATATATATACACACACGCACACACACACACACACACACACACATATATATGTGTGTGTGTGTGTGTGTGTGTGCATGTGTATATATATATATATATATATATATGTTATGTGTGTGTGTGTGTGTATATATATATTTATATATACAATATATATATAAAAAATAGATAAAATAACTCACAACACAAAAAACACAA
>CATIWR010343297.1:0-31475 GCA_949677035.1 Omphalea diandra
TTTATAAAATAAATTACATGATACAAACTACATAATTTGTTTAATTAATCATATCATAATAAATATTAATATATTATTATACGAATATACACAATTAACCTGATAAATATACAAAAATTAAAAAATATTTAACTTAAAAAATACTTATATTAAGAAAATAGAAAGTAAAAGTTTGAACTCTAAATAAATTTAAGGTTAGATTAAAAGACATTTTATTATATATAAATATATTTATTTAAAAATCGTATTTATATGTGTATATTTGTATTATGTGTTATATGTTAATATATTAATCACACTATATAACCATCTTGTAATTTAGATTGTCAAATCTTTAATATAATATGAACATATTTATAAAACAAATTACATGACTCAAACCACATAATTCGTTTAATTAATCATATCACAATAGATGTTAATATATTATTACACGAAAATACATAATTAATGTGGTAAATATACAAAAATTTAAAATATTTAATTTAAAAAATACTTATATTAAGAAAATAGAAAGTAAGTTTCAACACTAGATAAATATAAGGTTAGATTAAAAGACATTTATTATATATAAATATATTTATTTAAAAACTGTGTTTATATATGTATATTTATATTATGTGTTATATGTTTATATATTAATAAGATTACATAACCGTGTTTAATGGAATCGATTATGAATTAGGCAAGGAAACTCAATTAAATCAATATTTTTATCGTATCATAATTGGATAAATCCATTTATGATTCAAATCTATTTATTTTAAATTCAAATTTATTTAATTACATATCATGTCATATCATTTAATCAGATTATATAAAAAAAATAGTCATACTCAATATGTATAAATCTAGTTTTATACACCAATGATTTATTAAAATTTTCTATTTCTTTAATTGATTAGTTTAATTTGAACTTGATACTTCACACTTGAGCTAAAACTTATTAATATATATTGATCTAACAATATGAAAAATTTTAAAATTTTATGTTAATTTGTAATTTTAGTTATGTTTTTTAAATGTTATAATTATATTTTAATTTTAGCCATTTTATTAAAATTAATATAATAAATTTTATTGTGATGATCTGACATAAAAATAATTGTTTATGATGATATAAAGAGAGTGAAAAAAGAAATAAATTATATTTCATATTAATTTTGATTAACAATTGAAATCAATATATATTATTAATTTCAGTCTCAAAATTAGTTTTAAATAATTATTTACTTTTTGTTAAAAAATGATATATAGTTTTGTCACATGTCATTATTTTATGTTATGTAACGAAAAATTATCATATTATAAAATTAAAATAAGAAATTAGAAAAAATGACTGCTATATAAAAAAGTTTTTAAAATAGAAAATTAAAAAATGTAAATATTAAAAATTCTAAACAAGACAGTAGAATCATATAAAAAATTTATGCACAAAAAATTAAAAAAAATCTAAAAAGTAAAATTTCTAAGCAATTTTTAAATAAAAAATAAAAAAAAACCTAAAAATTTAAAATTTATTTAAATGAAAACTAAAAATAAAATTAATTTTATTTATTATTCAAAATTTCGAATACATAAGAGTTAACAATAGTATAATAAATTGTCAAAAGTATTATTTCATTCAAATTTAATAATTTTTTTAAAACAAGATTGACGTATAAATCAATGAACAATTTTTTATTACAATTATCTCATATATATATATATATAACCTATAATAATTTATTAATTTTATTTTTGATTATGAAATATTTATATTATTTATTTGATTGTTTATCAGTAATTTACTTTATTTAAATTTAATAATTTTTTTTCAAATTATATCACATAAAATTAAAATTTTGAATCAATAGACAATATTTTATTATAATAACCTTTGCACCTAATTTTACATCTTTAAACAAATTATTTTGTTATTTTATTTACTTAAATAATAATTAATTAGTTAATTATTTAATAGAAATAAAATATTAAATTATTTAAATTTTATTATTACAACTAGTTTAAATTTTCCAATCAGTCGAACAAAGTTTTAGATTTGTTAGATAGTTAAAATATACTCTTATTTGAAATTTTATTTTGAAAGAAGATAAAAAATTTTCATTAAATGAAAAAAAAAAAAATACAAATGCCAATAACAAGACTAACTAACAATTTATTCCAGACGGGCGGGAGTTATGCTTGGATCAAGTCAAGGGGAAGCTTAAAATTCATATGGCACTCGACAGACGCCTGGTTATTCATGGAAGCCACATGGCAGGCAGAAGTGAAGAGTAGAAGTGGGTGCAGAAGCGGATGAGAAACATCTGTGTTATTTCTATTTTATTTTAATGGATTTAATTTTAGATTGTTTCTCTAGGTTGTATCACATATTTTCAAATTGTAGTAATTATAATTGTATATTTTAGTGTTTAAATATTAAAATATCTAGTTCTGCTCAAGTATTTGATGATCTATACTTGAATTTATTTTAATGAATTTGTCTTTGTTAAAAAAATAATAAATATATTTCGCTATAATCTATTCGGATAGAAAGAAATTTTCTAGACATTTCCATAATTTAAATTAGGATAATTATGTCATTTAAGATTTTCATAGACGAATATACCCTCTACTAAAGTTTAGTAAAAATTTGAAATTTGAAATTTGAATTTAAGATTTAAATTTCATTCTTTTTCATCATTTATTTCATACTTAATTTTTTCAAGACAAGATTATTATGCATTTTAAGTTTTCAGTAGATTGTTGATATTCTCCAAAAAGTTATTAATATTCTTGAAGAAATTTTGAATAATTTTGATCAAATAATAAATTAAATTTTAAATTTGTTATATATATATATAATTGCATTTAAGTGCAACTGATAATAAATGGAATATTTAACGTTACCTTGACCACTATTACGAGTTTGTTGAGCATAATTGCAAAGAAAATTCTATTAATAATAAAATAAGATATTATTTTATTTTTTAATTTTAGTGATTTTAAAGAATTGAGTTGATTAGGGCATGACGAATAAAAATTGAAAAAATTACATGAAATCGCAAAGAAAATTTTATAAAATATAAAAATTAAATATTGATTTTTTAAAGAATTGAATTGATTAAGGCATGATGAGTAGAAACTAAAAATATTTATGTGAAATTATAAAGGAAATTTTATTATATTATTTTTAATTTTAAAAAATTGAGTCAATTACAACATAATGACCGAAAAGAATTAGATGAAATTGTGAAAAAATCTATTATAAAAACTAGAGATTATATTAATTTTTAATTTTAGTAATTTTAAAGAATTGAGTTAATTAAACCATAGTGAGTCACAATTGAAAAGCACTATGTGAAATCGCAATGAAAATTTTATTAATTATAAAATTTAAAGAATACATTACTTCTTAATTTCATCTTCGCATTTTGAATCATAGATAATGTTCACGTACCTAATATATATATATATATATATAAAATCACACAATTATTAATTTGTCTAAATTAAACTTAGTTGTTTGATGAACAATAATAGAACGGTTAATGAGTAGGAAAATAATAAAAAAAGAATGATTCAATACCGGTTTATTTCTTAAGATTCAAGGCATTATTATGAGTAATGGAATATGCATTGTTCCTATAGTATACACTTATTATATATAAAAATAGTTAAAACAATCTAGCGTACTTTGTCACATGTTATAATAAATCAAATTGTTAAAACAATTTAATGTTCTTAATTTTTCATGTTTTCTTTTTCTCTTCCTCTTTTTTTTTAAAAAAAATTATTTTTGAGAAAGAAAGAATAGGTTTTTCATTAATAAAAAAGTAGTGCAAATCTGTCACATGTTATAATTAATCAAATTGTTAAAACAATTTAATGTTCTTAATTTTTCATGTTTTCTTTTTCTCTCCCTCCTTTTTTTAAAAAATTTTTTTGAGAAAAGAAAGAATAGGTTTTTCATTAATAAAAAAGGTAGTGCAAACCAAGTATAAATTAGAAATCAATTTTTCTTTAAGAAAAAGAAAATTAACTGTATAAAATAAAAAATAAAAATGTTATCTTCCTATTATTCATTATAATATGATCTTAATTCTCGAGGAATATTATAGGTTATGAAGATTGCATATATATATATATATATATATAAGTCAAATATGTATGATCCCTTGAGTTTTGTCATATTATACTATTTAGTCTTTTATTTTTTAAAATTATATTAAAATATATCTACATTTTTATTCTCTTACATTAGATATGACTTCTGTATATTTTTAGTACAATTTACATCAATCAAAAATGAAAAAGTCAACAAATTAAGTTTTAAAAATTTAAGTTTTGAAAATTACCCTTCTTCTTCATCTATTATTTTTTCTTCTTCCTACCCTACAACAATCTATCTTCAACCCAAACAAAAATGACACCATAGAATACAATTTAACAAACTAATAATCTATCTTCCTGCCCGACAACAATCTAACAATTGCAGATGTGAGATCAGTCATAGGACATTCGACAAAAATGGTGTCGTTTCCAATCCTAGCAGGCAAGCTAGTCCCATCATCAAGAATAACATTAGAAGCAAACATATCTTCTTAACTTTCCTCTTTCTTAACATAAAAACAAAACTCCACACAACCCATTTGTTGTACCTTGGTAAAGGATGGGAAGACAACGTCGAAGTACAAACAAATGAGAGGAAGAATAGGTGTTAGCAGCATTAGTGCTTCGGTTCATTTGGTTTGCGAGATTGCCGATAGTTTTCTCTTTATTTAATTTTTGCATGAGTATAGAGAATTGATTTGTAGGTTTTGTTTGATGGGTTTTTAGGTTTTGTCTTAACTGAGTATATGGAAATTGATTTTCTGATTTATGGTTTGCAAGAAATAGATATTTAAAAATGCTAAGAAGGGCAGTCGTTGATGTACTTGATCCAGCTGTTTTAAAAGCTAACTCCAAACGATCATTGGTTTACGAGGATAGAGTTTTGTTGATGATCAATGAGGCTCACCAAGGATGACTATGGATTAATGACGACGACAGAGGAAAAAACAATTCCGAGAAGTTAGGCATATCATATTACCTTGGGCAACACATTTTCGGGTTCTGATTGTTGGGTTCTAAATCTAAAGATTATGGGTTGGGTTTGATTGTTTTCATTACTCAAGGATTTGATTGTTTGTTTTCTGATTTAGGTTTTGGGTTTTGATTGAAAATAATTTTGATTGTTTTTCGATTTGTTGCATTTGTTAGTGTTGAACTCGAATTTGGCTTGGTGAGATCGATTTCAATTTTGTTTTGTTTTCAAATTTATTTTTGTTTATTATCTTATTTATGATAGATTTGGTTATCTTGTTTTTAAATTTGTTGATTTTTGTTGATTGATTTGGTGCTCTTATTTATAATTTTGTTGGAGATCTTAGAGTGGGAACACAAAATTTGACGTAAAACTTTGGGTATTATAGATATTTCATAAGACTTCAACAAAAAATGAAATCAAGATTAAGGGGCATTTTAGTATAATTTTTGAAAATAGAAAACTAAATAGTACATTATAGTAAAACTCAGGAGATCAGTATATTTAACTATATTTTTATTTATTTGTGTGTAATTACAATTAGTAAGCAAATGATGATTATGCCATGGCATGGCAAGAATCTTATCCACAATAAAAATAGAAGGAAGAGGGTAGATAGAAATTGAGATATTCAATAGCGTAATCAAGAATTTTAATTACTTCAAGCTAGGTTATAAATTTATTTTCATAATAATAATTTAAAAAAGAGTAATTATGTATATAAGTAAAATTTCTTTTGTAATTCTAAAATTTTTTCTATAAATAAATAAAACAAAATTTTTTTATGTAAAATTTTTTTATAATTAAAAGATTTTTCTATAAATAAATAAAGCAAAAAAAAAAAATCTTTCCTAAACTACCCTAGGCTATGGCCCAGGGTAGCCCCAAATAGTTACGTTAGTGGATATATTTAAGAGAGAAAAATGGTAGGTGAAAATTGGAGGGAAATATGGAGCCAAAACAACATTACTTATGCCAAAACCCTGTGAAGGATAGTAAAATCTTTTTGTTTGTTTAAACTTCATTTATTACAGTATTAGATAAATATTAATTGCATTATATCTAGATAGATTGTAGCCATTTAGCATTACTTTAAAAAAAAAAAACAAAAGAGACAGAAGGGACGAGTATGCAAGACACTATCAATTAAACCTCAACGGTCAAATTAAAGGTCCGCCTCGTTGTCGAATTCTGAACAGAAAATAAATTGTCAAAGCATGCATTAATAATAAGAGAGTAGCTTGGGTGGGGAAAGAAAATCCAAGCAAAAAGAAGACTTTTCTTATATCTGTTCAAAGTAAGCCCTGTAGCTAGTTTGTTCAGAGATTGAAGTGCTATAATATTTTGCTTGGTGAATATTCCAAGGAATAAACCACAGAAATAAGATTTATATTTTCACAAAATAAAATAAGATTATTTAAGCCAATCTCCTCTGCAAGCTATATTATAACTTCACAGCAATAGCACAAGCTTCAACATATTGTTTGGTAGGGGAGAATTTAATGCAAGTCAGGCTGTCAAGGAGTTTCTTCCTATAGTCCCTAACCAAAATAGCAACAACAGTCTTCTGATCTTCTTGAAAAAAAAAGCAGCAATATTAATCTAGAATTTAAAACTGTGTACATCCCCTTGCTACTAAAGATTCTGCAAAATATTAACTTGTAGTAAACAAAGCTTATTTGCTTATAAAAATTCATATGTTAGTAAATCTCCCAATTTAGCAATGTCCATAGCTTATAAGTTTTCCTAGAGAAATGTCCATAGGATTTTTTAGTATGAGTAAAAAATTGGGGTTCAGTGGGCTTCTTCTTTCTTGAGCCCCCTTTTCCTTTTGAAACATCCACGACAACACTCCTTCATCACCTACTCTTGGCCGGCCAGGAGAAGTTTTAGCCCATGTCAATTCCCTCTTGATTTTACCACTGATAACCCTAATGAATCCTAACTTAATCTGTTAATTATATCATTAATTTGTGTCTATATTGTTTCATGGACCCATGACCAAAACTTTGTGTTTCATTTAAAATCTACATTGATATTGTATATGTCACATCTGCATACTGCATATACATTGATATTGAACTGCAGACATATTGCCCATTAACTGTACGTACAATGATATTAAATTTCATATACATTAATATTGAATTACGTGTAAGTTCATATTCAAATACATGTACAAACATTTAAAAAACAGTCTGCTCCACATAAAAAATCATTGAAACATAAAGAAACACAAACTAAGACTTACACAATAAAATAATAGGCAAAAACAATGTATATCAACCGAGTTTTTTAGAATTTGTTATATTGTTACTAAAATATTAATTAAGATACCTTTCATTCATCTATTTATGAATTTCAATATACATACAGTTAATGACCAATTCACATGTAGTTCAATATTAATGTACATATAGTTCAAAACTAATGTATATGTAGTTAATGACTAATGTACATACAATTCAATAACAATATATGCAGTTCAAAACAGATATATATACAATTCAATACTAATATGCATGCATTTGAATATCAATATATATGCGAGTCTAACGTATATACAAATCTAAATTCAATCTAATATGCTACAATATCAATAGTTCAGATTCAATATAACAGAAATTCATTTTTTATTGTACATAGTCTTAAAGATTTTGTTAAAGGAGCTTAGTACAATTTTAGTGTATGCACAGTTCGAGAGAAATGTACATGCATTAAAAATGTAATGTACTTCACACATAGTATCATTCAAAAGACAAAACAAAGGCAAATTACAAACAAACAAACTGAAATATATGAACATTATTATTTTTATAGTAATAAAGAGAAAATATCAATAAATTAAAAAAAGAAAAAGAAAGAAACTTGAAGCGTAAAAAATTGAAACAAAGAGAGCAAAGACGTGTAATTGTGAATGTTTTCTTTGGAAAAAAAAATGGCACATGTAATAATTGTAGCAGTTTAAGTGATACATTGTATTTTATTCTAGATTCACAATACAATATGGATACTGGTTCCTGACGTAACAATCCAACTTAATCTGGTAAACCTCATATAAATAGGAATATTAAACCAGGCATAAAATGGAATCCACTAATGGACAGGGTTCCAATTAAATAAGTTTATGGAGAGATTTTAATATGGTTAGAGTTGATATGATCAATGAAGAGTAATATTGATGCACATGGATTGGATTGTGGGTTGATGAGGAAGTAAATTAGGCCTTGGCCCAAACCCAAAAGGCAAGAGATTTCAATGAATAGACTATTGCAGCAACTTTCAACATAACTTTATTTAACATTACTAGCGTAGCTATAAAATGAATTATATACATCAACACAAGATGATATAGGTCTGTAAGGGCCCCAGCCTTTATCCTAAACCATATGTAACCCTAAATCCCCTAATGAAGCAGACCTGAATTCCAAAATTAACAGCATGCTTTGATATTCCAATTTACTAGTAAAAGGGCGTAGTTTGTACAACCACAAAATTCACTCAACTGAGACCATCATTCAGTGCCTAATCTAACATATCTCTTTCCCCCCCTCTTTTAAAAATCCATTTCTTCCATTCACCTTTATTTTATAGCAATGCATAATGTAAAGAAAGGATGAGAGAAAAATTAGTCCAATATTGAAGAGGATTGCCCTTAAACCGAGTGGTGAGATTGCCGGAAGACACAATTAGTCCACCTCCCTGTCAGGTCCCCAATGTTCACTATGAAGTCCCCTCCAAATTCATGTTCAGAGACTTGAGGTTGGAACTACAAAATCATTCTTGTATATTGTGATGCAAACTAGATCATGTGAGTAGAAGATCAACTATGTATTGCAAGGATGATATAAATCAGATATACTCATCATGTGACACCCACATATGAGCAGCCATTGGAATAAAACTAGTGGAAAGTAGTGAAGATACTATTCAGAAAATAGAAAGAAAGAACTCACCCATTTATGTGCAACACATCTTCCAAAGTACGAAGTTGCTTGAATTTGTCCCTACAAACCTGTTAACGTTGAAAAACCTAAATAAGATGGTCAAGATTAAGTAGTTCTAGCCTAAAATGGCCATAGCATTATGTTTCAAAAAACTAGGAAAGTAATTCAAGGATGAGTTAAAATAGTTAAAAGGAAATTTGTCTTCTTTTTTCTTAATTTCTTAGTTTTGATTTTAGGAACCAGCATCCAAAGATAAAAATATCTTTAAATGTATCAAGTAAATATCAGAACTTGATATGTTTCAAGTCAAGATAAAAATAGCTTCTGCCATTAATTAACTTCTGCTGCTCTTGTTATGTTAAATGACTTGTAAGGGGTACGGCAAATGATGAAGTTGTAGTGTTCTTTGGAAATGATGATGATTCCATATACAGCAATGTTTACTATTGTTATTATTATTATTATTATTATTGGGCTGCTGTTGGAGTCATCTTAAAATATAAATCTCTCATATTTGATATAAATATGAAATATTATGAAGAAAAATAAAAATATTATTATAAGTCATAAAATTTTGTAAATTGCAATTCGGTGATAAACACGTTTAATTCCTTAATTCTTTTGTTCATATATTAACTCTTTAATATTTTGAATGAATTCGATTAGAAAAAAAAAAAAAAAAAAAGAAAGAATACTCATCAAACAACTTAAACTCTTGTGTGAGAAGAACCAAGCAACCACATGAAAGAATTTACTTAGAAGATCTATATAATTTAAATAAAATACAAAACACAATAACAAATTGAATCAAATTTATAGATCTGGCATGTAAGTTATAAAAATAAAAATAAGAGAAAATAAACTCAGATAACAAAATAAAAAATAAATTAAAACTATAAATCTAATAATATGTCAAAAAAATTCTTTTTAACAATGATGAAAATATTAAAACACTGATAAAAACTTAAAAACAAATAAATCAACGGAAAAATTAATAATGGATTGCAAGATAGATTTTGTTGATGATAACTTAAAAAATTTGATGAAAGAAGAGACAAAAACATAGAGAGAAGTCCTTTAACCCTTCAAGGTTTAAGTTATCTCTATCAATATAAAATTATATGCATAAAAGCGTAATTAATTAGAACAATAATTCAACATTGTTGATATTTGGGGAAAAGTCTTGACTACACTTAGATAATACACGACTTATTTTATACGAGTAGTCAAAGAATTTTTTTTTTTAAAAAAAAAAAATTGTTGTTATTTGGCAGATATTGAATACATACATCACGCTCAGGAGCCAGAGCCTCTGCTGGAAAGTAAGTTAGTTTTTTTTTTTTTTTGGGATTATGTTCTTATAAATTATAATCAAATCTTATTATTGTTGTTTTAAAACTAAAAAAAAGGTATGCAACAATCAATAAGAAAGTGCATTCATATGAAGAGGTTGGACTGATGGATTTATACTTGTTTTTTTTAAAAAAAAAAAAATTTCATCATTTTTCTTGTGTTGTTATCGGTATTGTTAATATTATAAAGGGAGTAACTGGTGTGGTGGATCTATTAGTTTGCATCCCTATTACCAGTCATGGCCACATCCATCACGCACTAAACACTAAATAAATTTTGTTCTGAAGAGAATTTAGATTGCACATGACATAAATTGTTCACTCTCCTCTCCTACTATCACATAGCTACTGAATGTGATGCCTCACAAATGCAGAAATGCTAATAATATGTTGTTATATGGCATATATTGTTCAGTTTTACATTTAAAACCAGAAGTTCTTATATCAAATAATTTATGGATTCAACAATTAGATCCAATCACATATTTAAACTTCTTAAAAAATAAATGGTAATTTTAAAATTTTAAAATATAATTGTTATTAAATGGTAATTTTAAAAATTTAAAATATAATTGTTATTCACTCAATATTTGACCTAATTATATAAATGGTTTACATGATGAATCAAACCACTATTTCAAACACAAAAAACAAAAGAAAATATATTATTTGAGCTGCCTTCTGTGCTTCATATCTCTCAACAACATCAAGGGCCTGATTTAATGTACCATACACATTCCACCACTTCGTCAACATTTAATCCAATGAAAATCGAATTCTACACAAAAAAAAAAAAAAAAATCCATCATATTGATCTATTATAAAGAAATTAATCACTCAAACCAATTATTTAAGTTTCTTCAAGTATCAACACCATCTCACCAAACCACAAAAGAATTCAAAGATAGAAAAATCGCGATATGTTCATGCTAAATAACAAAGGGAGTGATTAAATGTTCAGGCGGTTTTATGCGTGCATATGTTACTACGAAAACAGTTGCATCAACACTTCTCAAAAAATTAGTAAGCCATAAGAAAGCCTAAATTGTATTTTCCCTAAAATGCATTGGTCACTGTCATCAGCACCAAATGATCTATAATCATTTCATTTGAAGTATCAGGATTCCAGCATTCTGCACTCAATAGCATGAATCTTAGGTTTCCCTCGTGAATGCAGGGACATGGAAATTCAGATCATCCAGAATTTTCATGCTTCAGCCTTCACTCTGTGAGCCATATGTAAGCCTAAATCGCTCTTTCAAGTAGTCACCACTACGAATTGGAGGAAATCTGCAAACAGAGCCAGAAACATTAACATTCCCTGTTTAAATCCAGAGCCAATATCCAAAAGAACAGTATCACAAATATGTTGCTGATGAAAAGAAACATCAGTAATATGTCAATGGATCTTTTAACTCCCTTCAATTCAGAGGGTGTCACAGTTAATAACTCCAAAATATGAAGGTAACACAAGGTTTTTGAAAGAGTTCAATAAAAATGAGTGCGCAATTTACAACTTACATAACCATGACTTCAGAACGAAGTTGTTACCTTATTTTAACAAATACGAAGAAATATCACTATCAATATCTCTAGCAAATGAGAATATATCATGCATGACATCTTTCACAAGTGATCTATAAGTCAAATGTGCTCATGATTTGTATCACTGAAACAAACTACAAACACAATCATGAGCCTTTTTAAAGATTTGATGGATCGAAAACTGTTTGATTACTCGGTTGACAATACTAAGTGGATGGAGAAATATAACAAAACATACTGATCGATAAATACCTATTGGGGTATGAATCACTGCAACAGCTTTCCAAACATTGTACAATGCAGTCTGGGTTAGGATCTAAGAAGAATGCCAGCTGCAATATTATATAAGTCAATGACACATCAGAAATCCTCCAATGGAAGACACCTAATTTAGGAACAAACAGAATGTGTAAATTTCTATGAGAAAGAAATCATTCCAATCTGTTCGTTAGAGGCTCATATAGATCATGTTCCACAGCATTTGAGACTATATTTTTTGTTATGTTGACATATTCATATTCTATCTTCCTGATTTTCATTATGTCTACTCAAAAGGAAGGATTTGGTCGTAAGATGAAGTGTAGCAAAAACTGGCATATGCTAAGCTTTCAATCCCTGCAACCATATGAAAAGGTTCCATGTTACAGACTTGAAGCTCTTTTATATTTTGGACGAGGTACTCCATCATCAACTAATACAGGTTCAGAGTCGACTCGTTCTTTTCACAAGCCAAAATATGCAACCAAATAATTCACTTAACCAAGAGAGCCATTTAGGAGCCAACTCACCTACTTAAAACATACAGTTAATTTCTTCTTCAATAACTAATTCACTTGTTGTAGAGGCATTCCCTCCAAAATCCCAATCAATCGATATAATGTCATCTAAATGAGAAAATAGGGCTGAGAAGTTTATAGCCCATAGAGTGTGGTTTAGTGTAGATAACAAATCCTTGACAAACTTACAGGTTAACCTTGCGAGCTTAGTTAAGCTAAGTTCAAACTACTAGAAGTATACAAAACATAACAAAAGAGTAAATAAAGAAGCAAATAGCTAATTACAGAGTAGCGTTCCTGTCCAGTCCGAATTACTCTATGTAGTGTGGATCTGCAAATAAGTGACAACAGAAATTTTAGAAACTAGGAGGAGGACGAGCTAGCAACCTATAGCAAAAAATTTCCTGATACCTTTATTTGCATTGAATAATAGCTTTCCATAAGCATCTGAAAATGTTTTGAAGGGGCAAAACAGTAAAAGAATACTAGTTACCTAAACAAACAATTAGTCCACCTTTCCATCATGTCCCCAATGTTAACTATGAAGGCCCTGCAAGTTCAAATTTAAAGAGTTAAGGCTGGAATAACAAAGCAACATTCTTATTTACTAATGAAAACTGCCATGCAAATTAACTTGTGCTAGTAAATAATGAAGTAAAATTGGTCCTTATGGTCTACAATAAAGTAGTCCTTATGGTCTACAAACAACTGCCATGCAAATTCAACTGTTCCAGCAAATAATGAAGTAAAAGTAGTCCTTCAATTCTACAAACAACTATCAATATACTCCACATGTCAAACATATCGTCCTCAATGCAAGTTCATTCTTACAAAGACCTTGGTTGAAATTTTAACGTAGTTAGACATCCATGTCTAATTAATCATACTCGTCTACCACAAAACTATGCTAGTAATCTAGTAGTCAGGTGCCATCAAGAGTTCAAAAACACAGATCCTCATCCCCTTCAAGAAAATTTCTTGTGTACCAAAAGAAAATCTATGCCACCACCTTTTCTAATTCAACAGTCAAAAAACAACATGAGCAGCCACATAAACTAAACCATATTTCAGGTGATTATCACTTTTGAATTACTAAAAGGCACTTCACCCCCTTTGCCCAACCAACAATTCTTCTATAATCAACATAATATACATAAAAGATTGTCAATATTCCATCACAGACTTACCCATTCATATGCAATACATCTTCCCAAATCTGTGGTTCCTTGACTTTTTCTCTACAAACCTGTTAGCATTGGAAACCCAAATCAGATGAACACAGATTTACTCAAAGTTGTGAACAACAAATAATAATTAAGTATTAAGAAACTCCGAGGGAGGAGAGACAATAGACAAATATACACATACCTGAAGTCCCGGCACACCATCAGTCATCAGAAGAGTGATCATTCCATAGTCTGAATGTGCTGAAGCACCAAATATTTCTTCCTCAGAATGCCCCAGTTCACCTGAGATTACATAAGTTTCTTTTAAAAAAACTGGTTCAGAAGGATTTTAGCCTAAGAGATGTTCATTACAGGATCTACTTGGGAGGATTTATTATCCAAATTTGGCCCTTATGCCAAACAAGTTAGGCCTGGTTCTTATCATAACCTCGGGGATCTTCAAATAAGACAAGTAGCTTCATATCAAAGAAATTTTAGTAGAACTTATGCTGACATAATTTGTCAGGATTAAAGATGATCATTCTAAGAGGGGAAAAAAAATATATAAGGTTAATATCCTAAGGAAAGTGAGCTGCACAGGTGGGTAATGTTGTCTAAAATATTTCACATAAAAGCAAAAAGACCTTACAATAAACTGGATGAATACAACTGCTGCCTACTCTCCAACTTCAGCTTTTGATCTATTCCAGTGATGAAGTTCAATTATTCCAAGAGGATGCAAAGAAGCCAAACATAGCTCACCTGGATAATGTAAGAGGCGAAGAAAGCTGTCTGGTTTATCCATGGCTCCTATTTTCTCAAAGTAATCTTCGTCCAGGCTGAGAACCGCAGCAATCAAAGATATTAGTCTTTTTCCAACAGACCTGAGGTAGCATCAAATGCCAAGTAAGAAATTGTACCATCTAGCAATTCACTAAGTCTAAAATTATCCAACATGCAGGATATGGACATTCTTGTAGATGCCACAAAAATAAAAATATGTTCCAAATCTAGTTGTGCCTGAATATGAGATATTGCCCATCTTATGCAGAATGCCCAAATAATATATTTCTCTTTTCTTATTCTCGTCCCAAATTCTTTGGAAATCAACAAGAAAACCATGAAAACTCAATTTGAATTTCTTAGACAGAGAATTTTCCAATAAATAGTAGCGAATGGGTTGCAGAATAGGAAAAGCACAATTTACATGATAGTACGCATCAAAATAAAGAAAGCCCACAATCAAATAAATCATTAATCATCACTTTTCAAACTCAGCTGCAAACACACAATCAACAAGAAAATAAACAGTTGAGGGGGATCAAAACTTACATAACTTTGTGATAGTAAGCCTCCATAGTGGGTCTCCAAGACGGAAGAACCTCTGAAATTCTCTAGCCAAAAGGAACAACCTAAGTAAAAGCTCAATCAAAATTTTTTAACTCGCTATCTATACGAACAAATTGCACGCTCAACGTCTCCACCAAAAATGTAAGCAAAACAATGTGCGTTGACTACTTGCATACCTAGTGGGGGCCACTGGTTGAGATTATTATTCTCTAATGGACCAATGTAAAAGCTTTCTTTGGAGTCACCTACTCCCAAACCAACAAATCAGTCAGCAAGGCAATCAATTACGCATCCCATTCCAATTTGCAACAATCATACAATACGATACAAAACAATAACGCTAAAGAAAATGGTGTGTGCGACTACTTCATAATAGCTGCGTACACATACAAAGTCTAGGCGAGTGTTCCAAATTCACCAAACCAAATAAATGAACGAAAAATAAACCTTTGGAAGAGGAAGAAGGATCAAGAAGCTCAGCGTAGAGCGGCGTGTAGCCTCTGTGGTGTTTACGGAGCAGTTTGCTCTTTTCATGTAAAGGAAGACTGAAGAATTTCCTACTCTCGTCGAATACTCGCGTTACTAAATCTTGGTCCACTCCATGATTGACAAGGTAAAAGAAGCCGTATTCTACACATGCCTTCCGGATTGAATTCGCCGTCGACACCCGATCCGGGGAGGACAGGTCTATGACGGGCAGTTTCGCAGTTTCCACCATTTTAAGAGAAAACAGATAAGAGAGACTGTTTGACTGCATTATGAATTATAATATGAAACTTCATATGTTTTCTTTTTTCTTTTTATTTTTTTGGTTATTTTTTAGTTGATTTAATTCATATCAAATTTTTAAATATAATATAATAGTTTTAAAAAATTAAAGAATAGAATAATTATGTGATTTATGATAAGAAATTAGTCGATAATCCATGAAGACTATACTTTAATATATTGTTTAAAATATATTTATAAATATTAATAAATTAAAATGTTTAATGCATAAATAAATAATATATTTTTTCTAAAAAAGATAATATATAAAGTATTATTTTTTAACTTTATTTTATATAACTATTAATTTAATAAGTTCTTTACTTGCATCCATACGAAACTGTATATTATTTATATATTTTAAATTTTAATATTAAGTAATATAATATTTAAATTTATTTAAAATTTAATATTTTTTCATTAGTATTATATTAAATTTTTATTTTTTAAATTTAATGATAGATATATGGATGAATCATTTTTTATATTTGGATTTTAATATTTATATATAATAAATAATATAAAGTATTGATGAATCATTTTTCTATTTGAATTTAATTTAATGATGGGCGTATTGATGAATCTTTTTTCTACTTGGATTTTAATGCTTATATATAATAAATAAAAATTTATATACTAAACTAACCTTTGAATCAAGAGTATTTAATGCTTGTATTATTTGTATATTTTAAATTCTAATATTAATTAAATTTATTCAAAATTTAATTAATATTACCTTGTTAGTATTCTATTAAATTTCTTTTTTTTTTTATGTTTAATGATGTGTGTATTGATGAATCCTTTTTCTATTTGGATTTTAATATTTACATATAATAAATAATTTATCATATAACATAAAGTATTTTATAATTTAATATAAAATATTGATAAATCTTTTTCCTATTTGAATTAATGATAGGTGTATTAATAAATTATTTTCCTACTTAGATTTTAATTCTTACATATAATAAATAAAAATTTTTATACCTAAACTAACTTTTAAATCAAAGGTATTTTGAACGATTCAAAAGTTTGACCTTTCATCCGTGCTTATATATATATATACACACACACACACATATATATATATATATATATAATGTCTAATTAAATAATTTTATATGTCAAATTAATGGAGATTTTAATCTCTCATTTATCAAATGATTAGCTTGATAAATAACAAGTTGTTTCAAATAAACTCTAAATTTAATATACGGTAAGGTGTCTTTCAAACAAGTTTTGAGATTAGAATTAATTACATATTAGTTGATAATATGCATACTATGTGGACTATAATTTAATATATTGATTTAAAATGTATTACAAATATTAATAAACTAAAATATTTATTATATAATTAAATAATATATTTTATGTATCTATATATATTTTATTTTTAGCCTATTTTATATAACTGCTTATTTTATAATTTATCTTAGTATATTTTATTTTCATCTATAATTTATTTAATTAGATAATTTTATGTGTCAAATTAATACATATTTCAATTATTTAGTTATCAAATAATTAGCTTGACAAATAATAAATTATTATTTCAAATAAATTATAAATTTGATACCTGGCTAACTATGCTCTTAAATATGCTCTGAAATTGAAATTGAATATATATATTGATTCAATTGATTAATGATTGTTTAACATAATTTTTGGACAAAAAAAAAAAACGTAGGTGATGCGAGATGCGACCGTGGTGCCTCACACTCTGTTTTTTTTTTTTTTTTTGTATTTTTTAAATTCATATAAAATTTGATCAAATGCATACTATTTTTTGTATTTAGCATATCAAATTTTGCATTTATTTTTTTCGTTTTTATAAGTTTTTTTTAAAAAAATTCTATACAGCATTTGATTAAATATCTATCATTTTTATATTAAATGATATTAATTATGTATCTTTTTATTTTTTATAATTATATATTAAATTTAAAGAAATCAAATGTGTTTCTGATAATAATAATAATGCAAAATAAAGTTATTTTTGACTGTTCAAAATTCAATATATTGTTATAGAAAATAAATAAAATTAATATAAATTTTTATATTATCAAATACAAAAAATGATAGATATTTGATTAAAATTCTATTCAAGATTTTTTTTTAAAAAAAAATACTTGAATAAGACATGAAGTGCAACGTCTTCTTTTAAATTTAGATTCTCTTGTATTTAGAATAATATAATCTATCATATTATTTCCTTAGAAAAGTTAGATTATTTTAAAAAATAAATAGTCTTATACTAAAACTAAAATTTAATTATTTGTTCTTATTTAAACTATTGAAATTGTCCAAACATAATATATTATATTAAATTAAATATGAAAAATCCAAATTCTAATTTTAAAAACCAGAAGTATATATAGAGTAATTACGTTTCATTTTGCTTACCACTTAACGTGGCAAGTGGCAACATTAATTATACTAACTTATTAAAGAGAGCAAATTAATTAGAGAATGACAAAAGAATAATTTTAACAACAATAACTTTGGTTGGAAGATAGAAATCACATAAGAGCGTACGTATAACATGAGATGGGATCTATGACGAGCTAAATCAGACGGGTAAAATATCACAATTCTTCTATATATATTATTAATTGGCACGTTGTGGGACTGTTATTTAATATTTTTATCAAATTTTATACTTCAAAATATTAGTTTGATATATATATTTTTTGAAATGATTGTTTGATATTTTTTTCAGTTTTTATAAAAAGTAATTTTTTTGTTGAAATTATAATGATTTTAAATTACGAGATATCTTAGTTATTTACAAAATCAATTTAATTACTTTTTAAAATAATTTAATAATTATTGATAAAAATTTCAAATTTGATTTTCTTAAAATCTAAATTTCGCCCCAAGTCATACCTTATTTTTTATTTTTCACCAAATACACACTTTATATACATTGCTACTAAAAGTTTATGCCATTTTTTTTGTGCAACTATCTGACAAGCAAGATAAAAATTCAAGTAAATTAAACTGTTAAATTGTATTGTAAATTTAAAATTTAAAATTTTATTTAAAATATTATATTACAGCAAAAATTTCGTAATGTTGTTATACTTCAACAACTAAATTCTCATAACTATTAGCATATTGCCGAATCTAGAGGTTCATGCATTTCTCAATTGACGAGTTTTAATGATCAGTTATATTGATTACCCACAGAAAACATAAAATGATTAGCTGTGTTGAAGCTTAGAAGGTTTCTGTAATTTTTCCATCTGTAAAACACAATATTCTTCTAATTTGATCCTTTTCAGTTTCAACTTTTATCATGCAAGATGGAGGGATTGAGATAATTTTATTATTTACAGAATTAAATTCTCGCTTGCGCATAAAATATCAACCCAGCCCAGTTGATAATTTCTAACCTATCTCTTCGTCCCCAAATGCGATGGGGAACAGAATTGCTGACCAGAATCCATGCCAATAACCAGTGCAAATTGAGGATATTGAAATTGCAAATGGCAGTAGTATTGAGAACTATCATAGATGAAAATGGGACTGATACAAGATTTGAATTACTTAACACCATACAAAAATGTAGCCTATGGCAACAATCCGTCTCTGCTCAACAGAACAGCAAGAAGTGAAAGATATGCTTGAATCTCAGTTTGCAACAGTGAACCAGCATCCGATATGCTAGTATACCTCCAATGGAAACTTGCAAGCTTTTAGCTGTGAAGCCATCTTAACCCTTAAAAAAATTATGGCTTCGTTTCACTGCTCCTCATGCTGCTTCCTGCTCACCCATTTAAATTGAGGGACCGTATATACTCAAAGGAATCAACAAGTTTACAGAATGGATAAATGGCATTCTTCATCTTCTAGCAAACCTACTTCTTCTAATTCCTCTTGTTGGAGTTGTATAAGAAGCTACTTTAACGGCTCTCTCCAGACTATGTTCCATTTCCTCATCACTGGATTCATCAGACCTCCATCTTGGTCCACCATTCACATCTCCATCAATCGTGAATCCCTTTTCTCTACCACTAAAAGTTCAGGAAAAGATGAATAGAACAGAAAATAAGAATGGATCCAATGATGGGGAAAACTTCTTTACAGAAGATCATAATCATAAGCCAAAAAGCCTTCAAGAAAAGATACTGGCAAAGTTTAAAAGGGTAAAGTTTACCTAAAACCAAAGTCCAGTGGATCATCTTCCCCAGTCACATTCCAAGATCCATCATCTGATATGTAAGAATGAATCTTTTTACTAGACAGCCGCGCAGACTCATTAGAAAAGTCACGACTGCCACCCGGCATAGCATTTACATCAGCTTTAACCTTGTGGGAATAATGGGGACTTGAATTATGGAATTGCTGAATGAACCCATTTTGTTCCATCTCTGGCAAGATGCTATCAAATTGATGTAGATGCAGGTGGCTGTCAGGAAGCACTTTCGATGCAGAATTGACCTTCAATGGTGTTGCATTCATTGGACCAATCTGAGGAATTCTAGGAGTTGGAGTTCCATCATATTTAACATTCTTTTGAATGCTAACTTGCTGCTTGAGTCCTTTTCCTGCATTCATAAATAACCTTTCATGGAGAATTGATGGAGAGCCATGGTTACCAAGTTCGAAGTGAGGTTTGTTGTTAGACCCACCAAGTCGTGTTGGAGTTTCAAGAAATGATGATTTAAATGGAGACACAAGATTTGTCTGCAGAACAAGAGAAGAATCGGTAGATGGAGGAATCAATAAACTGCCTGACTTTGGCTGCTGTAACATGGGAAGATCAGACTTTGGCGGCATTTCAATTTGTTCCCCAGAAATATTACTACGAATTTCAGGCAGTAATTTTCCAGTCTTTGCTTGCTGCTGTTCGACTTGTGGCAGCAACTCAATACATTTGGCCTGGGTAAAGCCAAAAAAGAAAAATCAGAAAGTTAATCTGCCTTATTTTTGTTTCCAAATAGCATTGCAGGCATGAGCCGTGAGCCTACAAATACCTCCAACTTGCATCACTCACAATAAACTAGAAAAGAAATGAAGACTATCAGTTAAGCCTCTTCTTAGCAGGAAAAATATCCAACAACAGAACTTCTGAACCATAAGAGTTTACCAAAGGTTACATAGTGTGTGGCCAAGAATCGGTCAAGTATGCTGTTGACAAATTTTAGTTCAACATTGTTTTAATGGGGCAAACCAAATCAAACAAACTATAAACAGAGTCATGAATTTTCCTGCATTTTAAGGTGTATGGCTTGTCTAGGTTAAACTTAAGCAAAGAACTTGGCTATTTTTGGAAGAAGCAGCACACCTCAATTCAAACAAAGTATTAAGCACTTACAACAAGTCCTGTTCTCCAATTACTAGCTGATGTCATTCTACATAAAACTTCTTCACTGGCAGAATTCTTTGAAATGAAATCCTGCTCCACACTCTGAAGTTTGAGATTAACTTGGCATGCCTCAGTGTACCTGTAACGCTGGAACAATGAAACATAAGCCAAAGATTATCAGGTAATGCATGTGTAAGATCTGTCAAGAATAAAAAAACAGGACATTGTTCTGACAAACTATAGCATTTGTGCAGAAGCAATACAAAATTAAGAGACCAACTAAGAATGTAATCTGGATACAGAAATGCCAATATGTGCAAGCAATAACATCATGGAAAAAATTACATCAAGTATTTTAAGATTCCCAGAGACAATATTCCAATAATCATTATAATGAAATGACAATTCACATAAACAAAGGAAGAAATATGGGGCGAGAATTTATAACACATTAAACTATTGCTATTCTCAACACCATCAACCCTGTTACTATGTTGCAATTCAAATTCACCCAAATCAGTCATCACCTAAATGTGACAGAATTCTTGACAATTACCATGTTTTCTCTCAAAGTAAAAATGCATATACAAGCACACAACATGGAATTTCCAAATCCAACCAGACTGAAAATTAACCAAGTCTAGAATTAGCAACCACCTGAAGATAAAATACTACAAGAAGATTTCCAGTGGTTGTTGAAGGGTCATGGATTGCACATTCTAGAAGGCATTTATGAATATATTTTTCTTCATCCGAATTCCAAGGCAACTCTATCATCCGGTCCACCAATTTACTCTTGATGCAAAGACAACAAATTTCAGTCACCAGTACCTCCACCCAGTCCTCCCATGTCCTGCATTCACCTTTTAACTCAAAATCCTCATGCAGTCCATCCTTCCACTTCTTTTCCCTGACTTTGTTGCCGAGCATTCTCTGATGCATAAAAGCTTCAGTCAAAAGCGCACATTGAACCCTCACCCGAACAGCAGTAACAGCCTCACTAAGTGAAACCATTTGTGATCCATCACGCCCAGACCACCGTAAGACCATCAGAGCTGTTTCGGGTGCTTCCCTCTCTAAAAGCACTTGTGCAATCTTAGGATGAGTTAATGGGCTTGAGATCTCAGGAAGCAGTTGACAAGCTTCCTAAGCAATATATATTTGAAGAACAATCAGCACATAAGATCAACACACAGCATAAATCATAAGACTCTGAAAAGACCAAAAAAATATTGGCATTCTCAATACAAAAATCTAGGTCAGTATGATGCAATGGGCTTTGTGCACTTTTTCTCTTATGCATCATGTATTATATACTATCATTTGTTCTGTTGAGAATTATATTGAAAAGAAACACTAGTTCCTTCACTTAGCGGGATTTTTACTATTAGGGTCCATTTGGACAACAAAATTGACTTCAAAATTGAAATTGAACCATAGAATTCTGATTTTTTTGTTTCGATAACCTATTCAAAATTGTAATTATAATTCTACATCAATTCTATGGAATTCAAAATATTAGGTCCAATCTATTTTTAAATGTTTAACACAATCCATAAGAATTAGGATTCTAAACATTAAAAAAATTAAACTGAACCAAGTCAAATTGATTCAAATGGAACCGAACCGAACTGAAAAATCAAAATTTTAAAAATACAAGTCAAATCAAACTTAATTAATTTACAAACTGAACTGAATTGACTTAGTTTGATTCAATTTCATTTGAACTGAAGTTTTTTAAAAAAATAATTTGAAAATATTTTTAATATAAATAATAGTTCTTATATTTTATTTTTAAATATTTGTAATACAAATACTATGTTTTTAATATTTTTTATATTTTTTAATATAAATAATGAACTTCAAATAGGGTTGAACCATCTTGATTTGATTTAATACAAATAAAACCTATTTTACTTTGGTTTTAAATAAATTCAATGTGGTTCGGTTTAACTGAAATTTTTTATCTAACAACCGAACCAAACTAAGTTTATATCTAAATTGAACCAAATTGAAAATGATTCATTATTATTTTTGTCTTGTAAGATGTTGGGGTAACATTTTATGCAAAAAAAATATTGGATTAATTCTATAAAAATCACTTTCTTGAATTATAACCTTTTTAAAAAAAAATTTAATCTAATTGTCATAAAAAGCTACTAAGTTTATTAGTCTGAGTTAAATTATTTAAAGTTTAAATGTTAGTTTTACATATTTTATCTCTTCATATATTTATAGTATTATACTTTTATTATTTACATATTTTATTATTTTTATATGTCTAAAATTAAATTGAATCTTATAATTCCAGATTTCACAATTTTAAACATTAAAATTGTAATTATAATTCCAATTATATAATTTTACAATCCAAACACTAGAATTGAAATTTGAATTGTAATTCCAGCTCAATTACAACATTATTGCTTTAGAATCCAAACACTAGAATTATAATTTCAGTTTAATTTCAATTCCGATAAAATTATAATTGAAATTGCAATTATGAATTCCAATTCTAATTTTGTCATCCAAACAGACTCTAGACAAAATGCAATTCCTGACTAGAATTCTTGATCATCTACAATGGGTCAATGCAAGGACAATAACTAGGTTTTTTCTTTTTAACTAAAATTCCAATCAAAATACGCCTTCAATTGAAAGCTTTTATGCTACAATCCATAGTCCAAACCATTAAGTAGCAAGACTCTGCATGCAATGCAATAAACAAACTGCAGTTTCTCCCCTAGACCAGGTAGGAGGTGCATTCAATAACTATTTCCTAGAAAGCCTTTTGTGTGTTTGTGTGTGTATGCACATGGGTGTGGATTGGGCTTGGGAGGTGGACAGAGTGTCACATTCTGAAAATAAATAAACCATTCAGGAGTATGATATTCAAGCTATTCAATTTCAATGAATATCATCTACCAAAAATAGTAGCCTCAAACTTCATATTGCATGTACTATCTAGATCAAATCAAACATGAACATTAATTCAACTATCCGATATCAGCATAATTATTGTCAATTACCTTTAGAGCATCATCAGTGTGGTCATCTAGAACATAAAAGACAAACGATTCAAGTAATGCAAGCCTGGATATACCAAATGTAGCAGCAAAGTCATCCACAATGTCCCTCCAGGATTCATCTGGCATCGTCCAATGCCGATCAAAAAAGTAATAAAGTAACTGATCCTATGTTAAGGAGACAAAAGGGAAATGAGGAAGTTCCGAAAGTGGATGAGTAACATGCGTGCATATTGATTAAATTTTAAATGATAATAAGAAGAAGAAGAAGAAAGAAAGAAACAAAAAGGGAAAGGATACAATTGCCTGCTTTGCGAGCATCAAATCAGAACTTCCATGTAAAAAGAGTACATCAATGGCTGCTCGAAGACTTTCAAATGGATAGCATCCTGCCACCCCCTCTATCTTAGACCTAAAAAATGATCCACGATCCTTCTGCAAAGATGCAAGTTTTAATTCCTCCCCAATTTCCTGTACATATCCTTGTTCTATCTCAAGATTAGCCAAAGCATCTTCAATGAACAAGGAACCAGTCTGCATACTGGACTCAGCAGGATTTACTACATCAGGCCATGAACGTGTAATTGCAGCTGCTTTCCTTTCGCGAACAACAGAACACCATGATGCAAAATTAGCATGACGCGACTTCACATTCTCCAAAAATTGGTATCTTATACACCATCTCATAATCTCCATATGCTGAAGAAAATAAAGAAAGAACACCAAGGAATGGTTAAGAATCACAATAAGCAAGTTAATGTCAATAGCAATTTCCAGTTTTTCATAGTTGAAACAAACCATTTTAAGTTCGATTTAATTCATGATGAGCTAATATCATTATTAAGACAACAACAATGACCATTAATGTAAAGAATAACTCTAACCATATATCTTGTAATTTATAGTTTACACATCTTTTAAAAATGCTTTTTAGAACTTCAACCAACAAGATCATCACTGCAATAGGATTATCAACACTATTAAGAAGGAAAACTAAAAAAATCAGTGTGGTATCATATATATAGTAGGCTAAAGATACGACTCATGTAAACAAAAATTAAGTAGAAAAAGAATCTGAACCTATAAACAGTAAATAGCAGGCAATTTCATTAAAAACTGGAACTTTTAAGTGATCTAACCTGCTTTGTCCTTAGAATGCTCTCTTGAAGGAGCTGCAAGTCATGAAGCTGTGCTGAAAGATTACCCTTAAATGATGACTCCAGAACTTCGAGCACATCAGATAATCCAGTTAAATGCACTGAAAGCCTAACAAGGAAACTCAATCTAGTTTTCATTTCTTCTGCTTCAAGATTATCTTGCAGAAGTGTTAACAAAAACACACTTAGCCAGTCACTGAAACAATTATTCACAATCAAAAAGAAAATTACTAACATGCTACAGATACCAAATGTATATAAGTTGACAGGATACATATTCCTTGAAGCTCTAATACAATGCCTCTGAACGTCTGCTTGCACCAATCCTTCACAACAACTTCATCCAACAAGAAAGCAATGACAGGATCACTCGAGACAGCACTTTCATCCATACAAACATCCGTAACATCTGTTCAATTTCTGTTAAGATATCGTTAACTTCAACGAATAAAAACACATTCTTATAAAGTAAATTCTATTGATTTTTTATTTTATCATTTTTCGTGTTTGAGTGCATAGGCAATATCACATGAATGAAGATATGAGACTGCATACTTACTCTATTAGTTTTCAAAATATTTCTGTACCTGACACAAATGCAAGAACTCCATCACAGGGAACAATCATTGCAAGAATAACTGAGGGCAATGACATGAGAGACATTTCATCCAAAAATATTATTACGATGAAATAAATGCATCAAGGTTTAATTTAGAGAGCCATAAATGGAGTAAAAGGATACAGTGACAAATCAAAGAAACCAAGTTATTTTCAATGGCAACATTAAATAAAGAATAAAGGTGCTGGACATCAGCCAATTGATTGTCCCCATCTTCTTTCTCTTGAAATCTCTCATCACACTTCTTGGAAATAAGGCCAGCCTCTATGCACTCATAGTAGAGGCGAAGCCGGAGCCTGTTACTATTCTTTGGGATGGGGATTCTACAAATTGGGCAAAGATCACATCGTTGACTACATTCCGAACATAAGGAGGCATGCCCACATGAGACCAAAACATTGTGCACATAACGCCCACAGCTTCTCAAATCTCTAGTTGCCCGACAGCGCTCAACTTTTGCCTCACTGCATAACTCAATTAAATCAGCAGATGCCAAGTGTTCCAATGCTTCCTGAAATAAAGATTAGAAGCAAGATATAAACTCTCAAAATAAATGTTAATGATCAGGTCAACATTCAAAAAGAGACGTCTCAATACTTCACATGCCCAAGAGTGGAAAATGAAATCCCAAATCCTTATACCCACATTCCCATATAGGCAAGAATTGGAAGAGGGACAGTCCATACAACCAGAATACAGATTGGAAAGTAGAATTCCTAGATACACAAACAACTATTTATAAAGTCCAATTATCAGACTCAACTTGGAGATATTTGGCCCCTATTTTCAGCTCTGGTATCCCAATTGGCAACAATTTTCTATCTATCCTTCATAAATAAACAAGAACAACCACACTACTCGAACCAATGAACTAAATTACTAGACAGTCTCTCTTTAACAAACAGCAGCATCTTTTTAAAAGAAGCAATTAAGTAATAAACATAAAATTACCGCATCAATTCTACAAGTTAATCCAACTAATGCAGTATTGACCCCAAAACCCTAAAAATATGACAGCAGCTAGGGTTTTATAAATTGCTTTGTTATGTTCTAATGAATGAATGAATGTGAAAAAAAAAATGTAGATAACGTACTTGAACAGCTCGATTACTGTAGTTGGGGTGCAAAGGCGGGGCAGCACGTGATCTAACGTGGCTGCCACGATCAGCGGGGGTAGTGGAAGGTGAAATACGACCGTTGATATGGTTTCCCTCCATTTTCTTCAGAAAGTTCGGGAAAAAAATATTTGGATAGATAAATTAACAAGAGTGGAAAAAGTGGAGGGAGAGTTTTCTATAACGGTTAAGAGAACCGGTGAACGGAGGCGGTGCCATTGCCATAGGCGCTGCTGCAACGGCGAGGCAGTCGATTCAAAAAAATGGGGTTTTGCAGATGCGTTTGTTTAGTTTGGCGACCGCTCCGCTGGGTCCAATAATGATGGGTCCGGTTAAGGCCTTAGCTTTTCAAGCCAGCTCTACCCAAAAGCCTTTCTAGCTCAAATGGGTTGGGTTAAAAGACAAGGAATAGTGTAATAACTTGTCCAGCGATTTTCTTTCTTTTTTTTTTTTTAAGGGTATTTTCAAATTTATTAATAAAGACTAACATTGCGTTCAGTTCAGTTTTAATTTAAATTTTTTTATTTCTAAAAATTTTATATTAAATTTATTTATAAATAAAATTTTATATTTAATATACTATAAAATAAAAATAAAAAATTAATTTAATTTAAAATAAATAAATTTTATATTTGATTTAAATATCAAATTCAATAAAATATTTTTATAAAAATCTTATTATATTATTTTTTAAAATTTTATAAATTTAAATTATAAAAAAAGGATAAAAATGAGAAAAATAAAAGTTAAAAAAATATTTTAACCATGAATATTTTTATCATACTTTACAACTTTTTATCATAATGAAAAAACTTTACAACTTTAAAATTTATTTATAAAAAATTGATAGAAATTTGATTTAGTTATAACTAATTTAAATGACTAAATGAAATATAATTCTAAATAAACTTTTATTTATATCAACATACACAAAATATTCATTTATAACTAAATTACATAAAATTATATAATTTATTAATGTCAATTACAATGTAAAAATGTACTAATTATTTGAAAGGTTGATCTAAAAATTAAACTTATTTGGTAATTTAAAGTGGTTTCCACATATTGTAACAATGTCAAATTTGGATCATTAGCACATACTCTACCTTAGTGATTGAACCTATGATTTGCACAAGCGAAGGGGAAAAAAAACTATGATCAACAATTATCATACTCACTTGTTGATTAACGAATTCTCAAAATTAAAATAATTTTATTTATTTCACCTACATGCACCTCAAATTAGTATCTTAATAATTTTTAAGATTCTTTATATATCAAACTCTTTATTATAAAAAGTCATTTTATAAGACATAAATTTAATAGATTATTCATTCTTCAAATATAAAATAAAAATTATTTTAATTCAATATTTTTTTTAAAATTTGATTACAGATTGAACTAATTAATTGATCGATTTTTATTCAATCAATTTGACAAATTTGATTCATTATGATATTTTTTTATTTTTTATTGAAAAACATAATAAATAATACTTAAATATATTTAAAATTATACAAAAATATAATAAATAAAGTAATTAAATATTTATTATTTAAATTTTGAGTCAAATAATATAAATTTTCAAAATTTTAAAATTTTTTATTTTATATTGAATTGATTTGATTTTTTATTATATTAGCAAGTTTCTCAATTTTTACTGATTTTGATTAGTTTTTTAGTTGACTAATTTTTAATACTGAATCACTAATCAATTTTTTATTTTATCAATATGATCAATCAATTCGATCTGATTATGAAAATATTGGTTTGGCTCTATATATTTAAATAATCAAATTTTACTCTTATTATAGAAAATAACTAATACATTTTAAGTTTTCATATACTTTATCAATTGATATGTTCAATTATGTTTGTCAAAATTTAATAGGAAACAATGAAAAATTAAAATCATTAAGGTTTATGGTAAAAAGTAAAATAAATAAGAAATTTTCATTAAATTTAAATAAAAATTCTACGCTTTATTAATAAATATTTTTTATTATATAAATGATCCTTTTAATATATATATGTGCTTTTTTTTCTTGGTTTTTTAACTTCAACCCATTACGAATTACAAATACTAATTCTTTATCTTTTTAAATTACAATGAATCTAACAACTCTTATTATTTATGGAAAATTTGCTTCAGATTTTTTTTTTACATGATAAGTATTTTATAGAATAGATAATTGGAAATAACTCTATCTTCTTTTTTTGATATGATTTTAATAATAAAAATGAAACGCTCATTAAAATAACAAATTGAGAGATTTTTTTTTTTAAATTTCTACAACGTTGATACTATGAGTCTGCATAGGAATGAGTTAACAGAGTTAGAGAACCAAAAAAATAATAGATATAAATAATTAATTTGTTTGGAAGTACAATTTTAATAGGAGAAAAGGTTAATAGATGTTAACTCTTTACATCCTTTAACTTTTTAAGGGTTTTTAACTTTTTAAGGGTTTTTTTAAACTCTCAATTTGAAAGATAGATAATAAAATAAAAAGTGAGTTAAAATATTTTATAAGATAAATATAACATTGAAGTTTTTCAATAATTATTAAAAACTTTGTGGCAATATTTTGTATATTAGATATAATTGTTAATTTAATATTTTTTAATTGACTCTCATTTCTTATTTTAAAACTTTAAGACAATATTAATATTATTACTTCGATTCACTTTATATTATTTTTTTAAAACTTTCAAATAAAGTAAGAGTAATTAATATTTTACTACGTTTTATTATATTTCATAACTTTATTATTATTAACCTTTTTCAATCATTTCTAAAACTCTCTTGTAAAGTTTATAAGAGGATAACCATATTAAATTTTTTTAGTATATCAAAAATATTTAAATGATAAATATTTGAATCTTATTATCAATATATTCTAGAATTTAATAACTTGAACCGCCTTCCATATTGACTATTAATTTTAACTAAAACAAGAAAAAAAACACGATAGACATTTCAAATGGACTGCCTTGCTTGTTCTAATCAAGGACAGTCATGAAAATCATGGGGTTATGAATTTTCTTTTCTTTTTTTTAGACAGTTAATAGTATTTAGAATTAATTTTTTATTAATATAGTGTATTTAAAAATATTTATTTATAATAAATATTTCTAAGTGCAAGATACTAACAAAAATTTAGTTCTAAACAGTAGTAATGTGGGCCCTAGATGGTGGGACCGCTCCTCTCAGACACGTGCCTCGCTAACCACTACGGTGCCAAGTCAGAGACGACAGGACACAACAGGGGCAAGCGAAAACCATCATGCGACCACAAATTACATACCCCCGAAAACTGTGTACCTCGCCGACTAAGTCTGTGGCTCCTATACTGTGATTGAATCAGACAGTAAATATATGTTTACATAGAAAATTATTTACTTACACTTATTGATAGTTAAATATCTTGTATATCAAGTTAATAATATAATATTTCTTAAAAAAAGTTAATAATATAATAAAATGGCAATTAAAAATCTTATTATTTTTACATTTTCTTTTCTCAAATATAAAATATACATATTTTTTATTTATATAATATATCAACTATAAACAAGTCTAATAGACAGAAAACGAGAGTGTAACGATGCTCAATGGTGTACAATCCTTCAAATATATACACCAAAAGAAATGTTTATATGCACTCCATTTACACATTAATGTAATATTATTTTTTGATAGGAATTAATCTAATATTATTACACATTGATTGAATATGAGCAAAATAGTAAATTATCATGAATGAATAAAAGGCTGATGACAAAAAATCAAAAATGTCTTTGTATTTTCAAATTTCCATTTAAATCTTTTAAAGTATATAATTTTATTTAAAATTGACCAAACTTGAATCAATTGTATCTAATTATAAAAAATCAGGGTAAAAAGCTTATGCTATGTGCTGAAATAATTGTCACTTTTACTTTAAAAAATTACATTTTTAATTAGAGAATTGATAATTGATTCCTAAATTAATATTTTAATTGACATTAAAATTTTAAATATTTTAATAAAAAATAAATTATTTTCTTTTATCTTTTAAAATTTTGGATTGATATAGATCCGATAAATAGTTCTTTTAACATGTATTAGAATTACATAATAGTGATGCTAGTTAATATGATAATAGTTTTGAATAAAAATTGTGACCATAAATACAATTAATATAAGCTTGGTCATATATATATATAGATATTTATTTATATATATATATATATATATATATATATATATATATATATATATATATA